>JAJJXC010000063.1:0-265482 GCA_022432385.1 Xylariaceae sp. FL1272
TTAAAACATTATTAAAAATAACGACCACGTTATTAAATATATATAATTACGTATATAATATCGTAAATTTATAAATACTGCTTAATTTATAAAAGCTTTTTACGATATTAAATCGATTTATATACTTTAATCTTATTTTATATTAATATATTACAGTATAAAGTAATATTAAAACATTATGCCTAATATTAACGCCGTTAAAATCTTTATCGTTAATAAGGCTTAAATACAAGCTTTATTTAATATTAATTTTAAAATAAAGCTAAATTATTTAATAATAATAAATATTAAAATAAAGTTTAATAATAATAAAGCTATTGTGTTTACTAGCATTTTAAAAGTATTTACTGTTTTCGGAAATGTTAATTTTTATATTATGCTTTTAAAGACTTTATTCCTTTTATTTATAAAAAATATAGACCGTTTTAATATATATTTTAACAATATACGCAGTTTTTAATAATATAAAAACGGCAATCTTACTGTTCAAATTGTTTAAAAATGAAGTTATTTATTAATATAACTAAAAACAAACTACGTAGTTTATATTATTGTTTTAAACATTTTTATACTATAAAACTATATCGTATACTAATTATAGTAAAATATAATAACGTTGATTTTAAAATTTTAAAATAAATAAATAAAATGTGTACTATTTGTTAACTTTATAACGTAACGCTTAAATGTTTTAAGTTTTTTTTTAAAAAACAAGATAGACTTTAATTATAAGGTTTTTATCGACGTAATATATTTAAATAATAAAAACCGTTTTTTATTTTATTAACGCCGTAATTTTATTTTAAAATATAGCATTTTTATTATTTATAATTATAAAAAATACGTAAAAAATCTTTTATAAAATCTAAATCAATATTTATATAAGCTTTTTTAACGTTATTATTTATAACGTTTAAAACTAATTTTACGTTATAAAAATTTTATAACAAAGCTTATATTATAAATTATTATAGTTAAAAAAATATTAATAAAAACTTATTAAAATATTAAAAAGCTTAAATAAACTTATAAACTTTTGAAAAAAGTTTAAGAAATTATTAATATTAAATTATATATAGTTTACAGCTTTAAAACTATATTATAAATAACTATAAAAATAATTAATAATATTATAAACTTTAATGGTTTAATTTCGATTTTTTTAATTTTCGAATATATTTATATATAAACTATGATTTATTATTTATTTTTATTATATTATAATATATAAAAGTTTTTAATTTAATTGTAAAAATATTAAAAATATTATTTTAAAACTTAAAATAAAAGATTATTATATATAATTAAATTATAACATTACGATTTTAAAACATAATAATATATAATAAATTATTATTTTAAAACTTAAAATAAAAGATTATTATATATGATTAAATTATAAAATTATTTTTTTAAAATATTATAATAAATTATTATTTTAAAATTTAAAATAAATAAATATTATATAAAACTAAATTATAAAATTAAGATTTAAAACATAATAATATATAATAAATTATTATTTTAAAATTTAAATTAAAAGCTTATTATATAATATTAAATTATAAAATAAATATTTTAACACGTAATAATATATAATAAATTATTATTTTAAAAATTAAAATAAAAGCTTATTATATAAAATTAACTTATAATATTAATTTTTTAAAACGTAATAATATATAATAAATTTTTATTTTAAAACTTAAAATAAAAAATTATTATATATAATTAAATTATAAAATTATTATTTTAAAACATAATAATATATAATATTTTATTATTTTAAAATTTAAAATAAAAGATTATTATATAAAATTAAATTATAGAATTATTATTTAAAAACGTAATAATGTATAATAAATTATTATTTTAAAGTTTAAAATAAATAATATATTATAAACTAATTATATATAAGCTTTAATTTAATTATAGTAATTGTTTTTTATATATAATTAAAACTTAAATATTTTATATTTTAAATTTTAAATTTTAAATTAATAAATTTAGTTTTTTATTATAATAACATTTATTTTAATTATTATATAATAAGGCTTAACGGTTTTTATTAAAATATTATTTAAGATTAAATTATAAAATAAAAATTTAAAATATAATAATATATAATAAATTATTATCTTAATATTTAAAATAAAGGGTTATTATATAAAATTAAATTATAAAGTTATTATTTTAAAACGTAATAATATATAATAAATTATTATTTTAAAATTTAAAATAAATAAATATTATATAAAACTAAATTAAAAAATTAAAATATTAAAACGTAATAATATATAATAAATTATTATTTTAAATTTAAGATAAAAGATTATTATATAAATTAAATTTTAAAATTATTATTTTAAAACGTAATAATATATAATATTTTATTATTTTAAAATTTAAAATAAGAAATCATTATATATAATTAAATTATAAAATTAAAATTTAAAACCTAATAATATATAATAAATTATTGTTTTAAAATTTAAAATAAAAGCTTATTATATAAGATTACATTATAAAATAAATATTTTAAAACGTAATAATATATAATATTTTATTATTTTAAAACTTAAAATAAAAAATTATTATATATAATTAAATTATAAAATTAAAATTTAAAACATAATAATATATAATAAATTATTGTTTTAATATTTAAAATAAAGGATTATTATATAAAATTATTATTTTAAAATATAATAATATATAATAAACTTTTATTTTAAAATATAATAATATATTATAAACTTTTATTTTAAATTTTAAAATAAAAGCTTATTATATAAAATTAAATTATAAAATCGATATTTTAAAACGTAATAATATATAAATAAATTATTATTTTAATATTTAAAATAAAGGATTATTATATAAAATTATTATTTTAAAACGTAATAATATATAATAAATTTTATTTTAAAACTTAAAATAAAAATTTATTATATATAATTAAATTATAAAATTATTATTTTAAATCTTAATAATATATAATATTTTATTATTTTAAAATTTATAATAAAGGATTATTATATAAAATTAAATAATAAAATTATTATTTTAACACGTAATAATATATAATAAATTATTATTTTAAAATTTAAAATAAAAAATAATATATAATAGATTATTATTTTAAAATGTGAAATCAAGAAATATTATATAAAACTAAATTATAAAATTAATATGTTAAAAAGTAATAATATATACCGCAAGCTGTAATCTGCTTAGCTTAAAGCGGCTGATTAACCAGATGTTAATGTTTCTACTCTGTCTCCCTGTTTAGATCGAGCTTTTGCCATTCGGTCTGGTGGCGATAGTGAATTCTAAGATCATATGGTTTCTAGAAGAATGCTTTATCGTCTTATTCAACATGATAGCGGAAACATGAAGCGCATAATTCGTTGTAGGTATTCCCATACAGCAAATTGATTCGAATGTTACATAAAGTGGGGAGGTGTAAAGGGGGGCGCTACTTACCCTGCAACAATGCAGCGATGCTCCTGGACCAACCTCGGACTCGCCTTGGAAAATCTACCATCCGAAGAGACAAGCCCTTGTAACTTTCCCGTCGAATCATTTAGATGAAACTCACAAATAGTTAAACATTAAAGTGATAGCAGTGGTAAGTTACGAGTGATCAATACCAGAAGACCTCGGCGTAGACTCTGGACGAAACCTAGGTCAAATTCTGGGGAGTATGTAGGATGGGGTGATTGCGTTGTGCTTGACTTAGTACTTAGGGTATCTATCATACGCTTCAGTATATATTCTACACTTTAAGTAGCGTCAAGTAGATTCTCTATGACGTTGTGTAGCTATATGATTATCCGATGGGCTTGCGGCATGCAATCCAACCACTGCCTCTGCAACCTCACCACCAAGGATGTGCTTCAGCGGCGACTTAAAGGCAACTGTCCATGCTCTTTTTCCTGTAGCCTAGCCGTCTTTGGATTTACGAAGGGGTGTGATTGCCAGATCATGTGCCAGTGTGTTAGGGGCGTTAATAGGGTTGGCCTCACTCTCGGTCCCCATGTGTCAGGAACGACATCTCCAGTGTACTCATCTGCGATACCTTTGTCTTTGGATGAACGTGAATGGCCCAGTGCTCGTCTGACAAGATCGTCATTGCGTTGTGAAGGGGGCCGTAAGTTATGAGAGCGGACGGGAGAAAGAATGCCTATTAGTCGCGCTCTGACGGGGACCGCTTCTTGATTAAGCTTGACGCTTGTTGGTTTTTCGTAATCTGAACGGAATTTGCCTCCTCGGAGAGCACAGAATAGAGGACGATTCGGATGAACCTAGGTGACGTTCTTGGAGACACGGCTCCTTGCGTTGGAGACTAGCTTCTCGAGGCTGGTCTTAAGAAGACATCCTTGTCGCATGGCTAGTATTATTGTAAGTAGTACAGACTAAGAGATAGAGGCCGGCTTACGTATCATCTTGTCCAAGGTGCCATAGTCAGCGACTAGTCCGGTCATATTGGGTTTCCGAAATGACCATGACCCATTTGCCAGTGCAAAAGTCTGGCTGAGCACCGTGGATCTGCCGAAGGACTCGAATACAGATTCTAGGATGCAGCGCCCGTTTGGAAGTTCCGGCGTCTTCTGGTGATTATCGAACATGTGAGGGCTGAATTTCCCAGCAAGGAATGTGTGATACTGGCGATAGATTCAGCTGAGGGACCCGGTGATTAACCCGTGGACTGGTGACGGCTTTATCCGGAATCTATCCGAACACTCAGAATATGGGTAGAAATTGTTGATTTGGCTTACTACCTACCGTATCGTAGGTGTAAAACGCAATCTTCGCGAACTGGACCGGTCACCAATATTCGAATGAGTCAGTCCCCAAACCCACGGCGTCAATGCGGACCATATTTTTACAGCAGATGGGAAACAACACACGAACTAAGTGATCCTGGAATATAGCATTACAAACCTCCACCTCCACCTCGGAACCACATACCGCGCTATCAACGACAAAGTTTTTCACGGAAGGGTAGACTCGCCATCTCTGTTCCTGGGGACCCATACTGTGCAAACTGCACCAGCAAGCTAAACGAAGACTTGCGTCTGGTATGCCTTGTCCCATGTGATTCTACCTCCGACACTGGTGTTCAGTCAATAATAAACCGCCAGTCTCCCGAAGTAAGTATACAGCCAATTGCCAGTCCTTCCCTAATAGCCCGTCTAGACTCCTTCTCTTCTAGTCAAAGTCGCCCGGCGCATTCTCAATCTGCAAACTCGGACGCTTCGCCATGTCCACGCCTTTATAAAAAGCACCACAAATTCGATCTACAGGGCCTACGCCCCAGTCTCGGATGCCTAACGAGGATTTGCCGCTGTATTCTGCTGCTAGACGAGGCCTTTTATATGTTGGCAAGTGCCCCAAACCAGCACCAATGGTGTCTTCAGATTGCAACTCTGGAACGTTCAAGTAGTAGTATGTGCCTCTACATCATGCCAGCCGCATCCGAAGACATCACACACCGGAAGGGAAATGCTCCGTATGCTGTCAAGTATTCCACACTCTGCGTAGGAGATGGAGACAGTGACACTGCAAAGGTCCTGAACGAGAGCCACGGGTCTTCAAAGCCTAGGGACCTTGTGAAATGGCGCGTCGCAGTCTCCGAACCACTCTTCAACGCCAGAAACGTCACCAACATTTTGTAGAGATAGGCCGCAAGTTTTTAATGGATCAACATCTAAATCATATTCCATAAAAGTTTGCCGTGCCTATATCTTCACCGTTTCCACCATTCGAGTCATTCCACCTCCTTTCGCACCCAATTGTTGTGGCGAGGAGTAATGTTCACAAAGACGTGAGCTAACGCTCTTTGCGCTGAGTATTCACCGTGCCACCATGATTGCGGTGGTCTGTATATGAGACTTGCTGTTGCTGAAAAGCAGGTGAACAAGTTGCCTAGAGCACCAACTTATAAAAATCAACTTTCAAGGCTCTTGTTGGTCCCTACTTTGGTCAGCCGCCGCTCAGGGATAAGCCAGCCTTCGAGCCTGTTCTCCCGTAGTTTGACCGCTTCATGGCCGTTTGGTCCAATATCCTTGTTGAGCAGATTCGACCTGTTATTGTCGATCCTCGTCAGACTCTGGAGGTCCAGGTACAGGTTTTTTGGCTTTTTGTCATCAGGGCCCCGCGGATTGCCCCAATTACAGAGTCTTAAGCTGATGCAAATCAAAGACAGCTCCATATCTATAGCACATATCCTTGTTACTTCTAGTGTTGCAGCTCAGTTCCAGTGTCACGACCGGATCAATTCTCGTCTCATAGTCCTCGAGGAATGGTCGTACGCCCTGATGCGACATTCCCTAACTGGGTCTTGGTTAATATACTTGGCCCTGGCCAGGGGTCACCAAGCAGAGCTGTACGTACAGGGCCGGTCGCGCCGGGATTCATATTCAACTATCGAAAAGTTTTACACTGGGCTGCTTTCACCCTGAGCTTCTTTCAATTAGCAATGTCTCTGGATTTTGATCCCTTTGCAGATCGAAAATTACAGCTATCGATGGATAGCTTTGACAGATATGAGCAACTAGGTTGGCTGGACACAGAACCATCGTCTAAAGTATCGTTCGCAACAAATGGAACAATTGGAACAATCGAAATCCGCCCATTTCGATGCATCTCGGCCCTACGGTTCGATACCCTTCGGTTCCTTGAGACGTCTTCTCCTTGTCATCGTTCGCCCTTACTTGGCTTTACTTCTCTCAAAAGCAAGTTTAGTCTTGTCCAGGGTGACGATGCAGCAATTCTCGACGTCCTTCGCTTTCCTCCTTTGGTTACTTGGCACATAGTTCGGCTCGGAAGATGGGCGACAGTGCGTCGATTATTGCGTATAATGGGCCGCAAAAGCTGTCGCCGTTACGTACTCGTGATTCTTCGTCATGTTCAGCACGACAGAGGAGAGCTTGTGTCAGAGCTGATATAAAGTTTCGGGTGCAATATATCATGGTGTATCTAGTGATACCAGGTACGCAACATTTGTATTGACCACAGAAGCAAGTTGGACAGTATTACCAGAGCTTGGATGAGTCCAGCTGGTATGGAAGTGGGTTTGCATGTATTGGGCGAGCTGGATGGCGTTGACGCCGACACCCTGACCTGAACCGTCTGACTAGACATGATACCCTAATGAATAGATACCCGAATAGACGATATCTTAATAGCTCAGACAATCATTTGGGTAGATGTACAATAGACATACACACAAATTCTGTGTTTAGCAGGTTAATGTAGGCCCGGATTTTAGCAAGCAAGAGTGAGTCAATATTGGGTTTAACATGTTCTGATAGATTTTTCAGTTCCTGTTTGTCCGGATCAACTGAGATGGATTCCTACTATTTTTGCTATGGTCTATAGAAAACTCTAAGTAAAGGACGTCACCTTCATTATATCAAACAGCAGTATAGGATGTGCACTCGCGTTTGATGCTAAATCTTGCACGACTTCAAGAGAAAAGCAATCAGGTTGCTGTCTTCTGGGCGATTTGGAGAGCTAAGTGCACCTCAGCTCTCTGTTATCTTTCTGGAAAGGCCATATGATGATCTCAGGCTTGAGTCACAACATGGATTTCCATATCTTCTGCCTGCGATGTACGTCTAGTTTGTCTGATATAGTCATGTGCGGTCTGTTGCCTCAGGTTAATAACGACTTACCCTCATGTACCTCCCGTACTTATTTAAAAACTGGGGAGAATACATAAAACTCAAAGCAATGAAAGCAATTTTTATATGTCGACACTTGAAGACCAGTGAAGTAGCTGTTGAGGGATGATTGGTCATTTCAAAAGTCTATATACCAGTACCGCGAAATAGATACAGATCAGAAGTAGCGAGAGCTTCTACGCATGAGTTATGTCATTCATTCCGAGACATGCCTGCCACTCGAACAGCCAATACCTTCCTCCCGCTTCTGTCTCAGATTAGGTGAGACAAATGTTTTAGACATGCAGATATAACCAATGCTAAAGCCTGGAATGGACATTGTTGTGAGCAACAACGACCTTCATGCTTGGCCCGTTCGCCCATTGCACTGGCATCGCGCCTGTGCCTGCGCCTGCCCTTCCAGTTTCAGGATTCACTTGTTCTAAGCAACACAGGGCTGTCTCAACAATGGGATGAAACCGGTGCCCCTTTCCAATTGCTTTTATTCGCCTATTCCCTAGCCCATTCCTTCCATTCCATTCCAAAGGCCATTAGCTTCCAACAGCTCTTCAGCTTTGATCAAACTGCTGGGAAGGCGCAAACCCCTGCTCGAAGTGTGAAAGACCATTGGTTGGCGCCTACCCCTCCGCTGGGACCCCACGATTTCCGTGACGATCCCTGAATTCCTAGAAGCTTCTGGGCGGCTTGTTGACTTGCAGCTGTGCCTTCCAAGCAACCGAAACCGTCCAGTTTGCTCCCTCCTTCTACATTTTCTCTTCTCTCTTCCCGTCTCTACAGGTGCGCAGCTTGCGTCTTCCTTTCTCACTTGCACTCTCTGCTTGGAGCAAAATAAGTCTGACCGCCACCTCTTGTCAATTGGCACCCCCTCCATCTACCCCTCCACTACCACAGAAGCTATCAGCCCACCTCACATTCCACCCACTCTCACTACCACGATTCCAACCTCATCACACACCAACCACAATCATGGCGACCGAGGAGACCAAGTCGCGCAGCCGCGTCTTCTTCGACATCACCATCGGCGACAAGCCCGCCGGCCGCGTGACCTTCGAGCTGTACGACGACATCGTCCCCAAGACGGCCGACAACTTCCGCGCGCTCTGCACAGGTGAGAAGGGGGTTGGCAAAGCTGGCAAGCCGCTCCACTACAAGGGCAGCATCTTCCACCGCGTGATCAAGCAGTTCATGATCCAGGGTGGTGACTTCACCGCTGGCGACGGAACCGGCGGAGAGTCCATCTACGGCGCCAAGTTCGAGGACGAGAACTTCGAGCTCAAGCATGAGAAGCCATTCTTGCTCTCCATGGCCAATGCTGGACCCGGTAAGCTACCTCTCTCCCTCTACTTCCTTTTACCACCGTAGAAAGAACTCTTGCCCACATCTTCAATTCTGAGACTAACACGTACACCCAAAGGAACAAACGGGTCCCAATTCTTCGTAACCACAGTCCCAACCCCCCACCTCGACGGCAAGCACGTAGTATTCGGCGAGGTAAAAACGGGCAAATCCATAATCCGCCAAATCGAGAACCTCCAAACCCAAGGTTCCGACCGCCCGGTACACGACGCCACCATCACGGACTGCGGCGAGCTCACGGGCCCCATAGTCGATGAAGTTAAGAAAGCCGACGACTACGGCGACGCCTACGACGACTTCCCCGAGGACATCGAGGGCGAGCTCGACGCAGCCAAGGTCCTCGAGATTGCCACCGCGTGCAAAGAATACGGCAACGCGGCATTCAAGAAGAGCGACTTCTACATGGCGCTCGAAAAATACCAAAAGGGCCTGCGCTACCTGAACGAAGAACCCGACACCGGTTCCACGCCCGACATCAAACCCAAGCTCGACTCCCTGCGCATCACACTGAACAGCAACTCATCCCTAATGAACATCAAGCTATCCCACTGGTCAGAGGCCGAGCGCAGCGCCGCCCAAGCCCTCCTCGTGTCCTCCATCACGCCCGCAGAGAAAGGCAAAGCGCTCTTCCGCCGCGGCACAGCATTCATCAACCTCAAGGACGAGGATAAAGCCATCGAGTGTCTGACCGAGGCCCAGAAGTTAGTCCCCGGCGATGCGGGCATTAAGAAGAGTCTCGAAGACGTCAAGGCTCGTGCTGCGCAGCGCAAGAAGAAGGAACAGGCTGCTTATAGCAAGTTCTTCAAGTGAGCATCATACGAGCAGAATTCAGGTTCAGGTTCAGGTTTGCAGGTTGGGGGATTATGGGTATGATGGGTATGGATTCATGGGTATGAGAGGATGATGATGAATGTACGAAGGATCGGGATCAGGACTAAGGAGGGAAGACAGGAGCCAAAGCTGGCGGGATTAGAGGATAAGCTTAGAGGATACGGAAGACTTTCCCGAGACATGGAGGGTTGATAACTCTGTCTCATGCCCAGTCTGCGAATCTTACAAAAGAAGAGACGATAGGGAGGGTCTACTTCATGCTTGTTGCCTCACCATAGATAGGAACAAAGAAGAAAATGAATAAAAAGTCCACAATTACCCGAGACAGTATCAAGATCTTGCCTCGATGTTTCCCCAGCCATCCACAATCAGACTCTCGACCATCTATTCACACAAAATCACTTTACACTCCATCTCATCAAGAGACTGAATGACACATTACAATGGGTACTTCATTTTCACGAGCTACCCCCTAGCTCCACTCCCCTTTCTACCTCTTTATCTGAAAACAACCCTCATCCTCGGACCACACCATTTTTCTTTCTCGGCGTATACATTCTCTCTCAGCGTATACATATCCGGCCTTCACTCAACCGAACCTAACGATATCCTAGCCGGGCTAGTACTCGTCCAGTTCCGTAAAAAGAACAAATGCCCAATTCACCCGAAGTGAGCTCGAGCCCACTGGTATCACGCACCAACTCCACCTAATCATGGCATGGCGTTCAATCGTTTAAGCCCCAATCATTCGTCAAAAATGGAACAACGAGGCAGAATGGCACATGAACGCTTTGCTCGACTTATCCGAACCAACCAACAGAAAACACAAACCAGTGGCGAGCTTTTCGTGACAGTAACATGAAAGAAACAAATTTTGACCTCTAGACCTCCGATCGTATCGTCTCGATTGTCGATATCGATATCATTTATACCTGGATAGAATTCGCAGTATCAGGGATTACGGTCCCATTATCCTCGATTCGTTCGTCGTCTGTGATATATGGGCCGCAGGGGACGTGTGATCCTTCGCAAGTGCATCCCGAGTTCCTACCCATTCCTGTATTTCTCCTTCAGTGCCGCAACATCGTTCGGTTCCCTACGTGGGCAAGGCCGCTGTTTCCTCAGCCTCGACCTCGGCCTCGACCGAGCTGCAGGCGGAACAAAGTCGGATGTGTGCCCAGACTCGACCATATGATCGTAATTTGCCACAGTAGCTGATCGTCGGAGTTTGGATCCGACCATCTGTTCGTAGGTTGCTGCAGTAGCTGATTTCTTGAGTTTCGACCGTGGACGATCCGTGGTGGGAGGAGTGATGTCGGACGCGTGGCCCGAGTCGACCAATTGTTCGTAGTTTGATACAGTAGCTGACCGACGGAAACACCACTAGTGCCTCGATCCGGTGTCGTTGTTCTGATCCCACAAATCCGAAAAATTCTTTCCTAGAAGACCACGGCTGCTTTTCTCGTCTTTGTCTCTGCTTTTATTCCGTCCGAGCGACCCGATGGACAAGTGTGCATTCTCCTTGTTTCTCTTGTCCCGCCCGATCAAGCCGCTGAGAAATCCGCGAGACTCTTTGCCGTTTCGATTTTTCACCCGCATCGTTTCCAGGCCGTCGGCTATACCACGTAATGGGCCTTGGTCTCGCGGATACTGGCGACGAGGTGCTGTCTCGGTAGCTTCCGTGTCACTTTCCGACGAGCCTGGGGGTCGATACGGATCATTCTCCATCCAGACCGCACTGCTCGCGTAGCTTGGGCTCAGAGATTCCAATAACGAGGCTCGATCCAAGCTGTCGGCTACGTCGTCTGTGATGACAGACTCATTCTCCGTATTTCGAGCCAGCTCTAATTGAGCCAAGCACTCATCTGACCGTTCTTGTAATTGGACACAGAGCGCGTGGAACTGGGCTAATTCTCCCGTGAAGACTACTGATTCTGGGGCGTGTGCATGGTGAGAGTCAAGCCATAATCGAACTAATGCGGCAAAATTTCTTTGGTGGTCGATCAGATACGGAAGCGAGGGGAATCCTTCGCGGGCCTCCGGCGTCATCCGTCCCAGAATCATAATCGGGGTCGAATAGGACGCGGGTACAACATTAGGAATCTGATCCGAGTTAACAGGTATGGCGCATACCTGATCGATATAATTTCGGAATGATTGTCTGTAAACACCCAAGAATTTGTTCATCGGCTCCATCCAAGACTCTTTCTTACCAAACTGTGATACGTTGGCAAGCGCTTGAAGCCCCTTTGCGATGAGTGTCAAGGTCCTTTGAGCTCTTGGTCTTGGATTGTCGCGAAGAAGTCCGAAGAGCTTGGGATTGAGGATGGCCGGGCAAATGAATCGGAGGAACAAAAATCCCGAAACACTCGTATAATTCACCGTTCGGAGGAAATCGCCGTAGCGATCTTCGGCCACTGCCCGCACGTACTTGAGAATACTACGAAGCTCCATCGGCAGCTTGTTGACAGACAGAGAAATTGTCTCCCATAACTCCGTCGTGAACCGTATCAATAGGCTCCAGTGCTGGTGTAGGTCTTCTTCCCTCTCAATCCTGCTAGGGTCGACCTCGCAATCAGGATTGATCTCATTAATCTCAAAGATCTTGTCGCCCAGAATGTCCTCCAAATACTCTTTCCCGAGTCGCCGCATGTGAAATTCGAGCGCCTGGGTGAGGAGGGTATTTCCCCGAAAAAGCAGGTTGGCTTCGCCAGTGAGACTCTTGCTCATGTCACGAACGAGCTGCTCTCTTTCGCTAGCGGATTGCGAGGATTCGTTCGATTTCATGCGCCGACTGAACCGCAGCTTTTTCATGTTATTGTTGTGGTTTCCAACTCCATCAATCTCATCCTCGACCAAGGCTGAGAGCCATTTATGTGCTGTATTGGTCACTTGGAAGATGTTCATGAATATCTCGGACAGTCGCCTCAGCATACCCGGAGCCGATTGTGTGATCTGGCTAGTGAGCCCAGAGCCGAACTGGTGCAACAGGTCGGAAAGAGGTTTGTAGTCCTGGTTGGCCAAAACAATAATCTCATCATACTCCAGTCTTACGAGCATGCTGCCCATACATTCTTGTTTTTCATCGTATGCATCGAACCATTCTTCAATGTCCTTGCCTTTCTCAACTTTATCCAATGGCACCTCAACGACTCCGCACATTACTTCCGAAAGGTTGTTTTGGTTGGGTAGCCGTAAAGATCGCATCGAGCGACCATAGTTGTCTATATTGCCTTCAAGTTTCTTCAAGACAACTGTCAGGGTCGGAAGCGTTGCTGGAAGATCTGAAAACTGTGCCGTTTCGCGCCAGAAGGGGTTTTTCGTGTTTTCCTGGGGGGCTGTCCTTGATCGGGTCTCACCGTCGAGTATGACTTCTGCAAGATAATTGCCAACCAGGGGATCACGCTCATCATGACCATAGTGATCTTTTGACGACACTGGCTTCTGTACTTTCGCTTCGATGATCCGAACTTGGATGGACTTTTCAACTCGAAATAATTCTCCATCAAACTCAGCGCCGCGACGATGAAATTCTGTGATTTGTTTCGTGGAAGAGGACAGGCCGTATAGTTCTGGAACCGTGAATGCCCGTAGTAAGACGAACCAGACCTCGAAAAGGACTCTCGAATCCAGGGCGAGATACACGGGTCGGAAAATAGATAGTTGTTTGGAGGTTGATGAGTATATAGGGAAAACAGCAATGCAATGGTCGTCGTCTAGGACAGATCTGTCCAATTTCTGCACGGCAGAGCGTGACAGCTGAGAGAGGTCAATGACGGAGAGCACCGTCACATCATTTTCGTTCATGAGTTTGAACTCGCCATTGTCCTGGAGAATACAAGAAACTCTCCTCCAAGAAGTTCCACCCGAGCGGAGATCCCGAGTAGATGGACGTTTCACGATCGCTCGCGGAGACGTTGCGGCACCTTTATCCCAGAGCTTGACGTTTCCGACTTTGATGATGGCAGGATCTTTCGAGGAGGTGGCTGCAGAAGAGCCTCTCCTCCTCGTCTCGGGTCGGTCAAGTCCAGGAGAGCTGGGTGCTTTATTATTGGCGGCCAATCTGACTCCTGGAGGTCTCAGTTGCTGCCAACAGAGTAAACTGGCAAGCCAAAGTTCGAACTCTTCGGGATTAAGGGGATGGAGAAGGAGCTCAATGCCCATCTTGGCACTATTCAGTTCCAAGCACAATGAGTCGGCTTCCGGGGACTTGCATGGAAGGACCCGGCATCCGCGCAGATCTGCAATAAGGGCAACATGGAAGAGACCTTGGAGGCCCGGATCGAACATTAGACTTCCTTTGTCCTCCTCTATATAGCAGATTCCACCATGCCAGGGTGTACCGGGTTCGGTCTGATACTCGACCTTGCCCTTCATGCGACCATGCAATCTCTTCATTAATGAAAGCATTCTGTTCGCATCGGTCGTAGGGATAGGAAGCGGGAGCGAGTCGACGGATGGAGGCGGAGAGGCGAGTGGAGATGTTGGACGAGGAGAGCCCCTTTTGATGAGGCGCTTGGTACTAGGCTTCTTCTCCTTTTTGGACATGGTAGAGGCCCTCTGGTCAGACTGTCGTGTCTGGGATGTAGTGCCGTATGGGGCTGTTCCGGCAACAGATGGCGGAGAACGAGCATCGTTGTCAGCCTGTGGCTGGGAGCCTGACGATGACGAAAACGATCCTATTCGATGTCGAGCGTTTGGTGAGGCAGCTGCGGTGGAGGACAGCCGGAGCGTGAGCGCCCCGTCGACGGTGTGCGTGCGTGGCCTCAGCGATGCGCGCTGGGGCGGGGGACTTGGCGAGGAGCTCTCAAAGGAATCGCTGAAGACCTCGTCCCGAAAGACAATCCCCTGCCTTCTTCTCTCGCCGCCTGGGATGGATCTTGGTGAGCTCTGCTGGGGTGAGGCGGTGCCATAGACTCGGGTCATCGGTGGAACGCTCCCAGCCGCTGACATTGGGCCATTTTCTGATGGGTCAGGTGTAACGGCGCGGATGGTGCTGGTTGGCAGGGAAAACCCAACCGCGATGTCTGCCTGGTGGGTGTCACTGTGCACTCGAACCGGACTACGGGGTGAGGCGTCTCCCCCGGCGGAATGCGACGCTGCCGAAGCGCTGCGGTCATGATCCTCAAGACTGCTCCCCTCTACGTCCATTTCCGGCGGCAGGATGCCGCTTAACCCTTGATTCGGCAACATCTGAGACGGTGAGTATGGACATTGAGTGGCGGCCGGCTTCGCGCAGCTGAGGGATCAGCAGCTATGTCGTGCGTCTGTATGATGGTGGATGCGGAGCGGCCATCCAGTTGCAGGAGGCTCTTTTTGCTGATCGTAGAATCTCCACGAGGCCAGGACGGTCGCAGCCAAGTCTCAACGGCTAGGGGTGGTGTTACTGGTACGCTCGCGACCTGGGGTCCGAGTCGGGAATTCGTCTTGCCGGCAAATTGATCGGAGTGGGTTGCTGTGGACACAAGACTGCGCTGATCAAGCAGAGCATTGGGAAGATTGCCGTGGAGTCAGTAGATGAGACTGGAGATGGTCTACTGTAGGCATGTAGACTAAAGCTCGGCGTTGTTCGCTTAGCTAAGCAACAGGTCAATGGAGATGAATAGGGCTCAATGGCGTTCCGAGACCCAAAGGAAAGGGACCGGAGTATTTTCTTTGCTTCTCTAGAATTACTACTACTAGGTACTACCCATGTGGCCTGGATGTGCCTTGTTCTCGTTTCCCCTGGGGCGGACAACAACACGTGGGACGAGGTGAGCTAGATGCAGGTGCGGTTCACAGGAAGGATATCTGGACGGTCGATCGAGAGGGGACTCGGCCGTGATTTGCCCGGACGGTAGAGATAGGACAGGAGTCGCATGGGAGAATTGGCAGCTGTCCAGTGGCGAGGAGGCTGTCGCAGCGTCGCAGCACACAACGGCGACAAGAGGGGCACAATGCTGTGTGGGTTGGGTCGCTGCCAGTCACCGGGCTAGCAGTAGTTCTGATATGCAGGCTGCGCTGCGAGTGGCCAGTAGCGGGCAAGTGGAGGGGATGCGGACGAACACTAATGAGTATATGTAAGGCGTGCAGCGAGTCGCACGCGGTCAGCTAACCTTAAGATGGAGGTAAAAACTCGGTGGGCCAGTCGAGGTGAACCACTGGCGGGTCGACTTTGGGACGAACCACGATGCGCGGTGTTCGGTGTTCAACGGCGTTGGTGCGGCTGGTAACGAGGAAGCATTCCATTCGACAGTGTGCGAGGCTTGCCAAGTGGGAGTTGGAGATGTTGGGGTTTGCCAGAATTCCAGAATGAAACAAGACGAAACGAAACGACACGGCGGGTAGAGAAGATGATAAAAAAGTCGACAGGATGGCAGTGCGGATACCTAATCGATCAAAAGATTTAAGATGCAATGGAAGGATTCAAAGCTGCAATTACAGTATACCCTCGCCAGAGCCATGCACCCTACCACTTGGCTCCTGCCTGCACCCCAGAATGACCAGTCAGGCAGCCCCCAGATAGCGCAGTCTACCTGCATTTGCTACCTTAGGTACCAACTGAACTTCAAAATGTGGTGGCTTCGGGTCTCTGTCCGATCTGTGCAGCGTGTACCCTGTCACTCGTTTGTGTCGCTTGTCATTTCTCTGATGCTGTGAGCAGTTGGGTTTTCGTCTACAAGGAGCAGCAAGGCCGGGGACACAGCATGACAGCGCCAAGGCCAGCCTGGAATGTGCCTTGTGTCGACAAGGTGCAAGCATGGTGCGATGCCCTGTTGACTACCTAGACACACCAGTGAGAATTTGGGGTGAAGCTACGACAAGTCTACTACACCTACACGCCACAAGGCATCAATAGTTAATGATTCGAGTCACCAGTTGGGTATTGGTAGGGGTAAGCAGGACTTGTCGGGAACTGTTTTGGAGACAACAAGGTACGCTTCTCCCTCCGATGCTTTACGAGATTCCCAGTTAAATTCAGAAAGTGAATCAGGATTCTGCCAGATGAGATCCCAAACTGCCAAACTGATTCGATGCGGAAAGCCATCTTCTAGTTCAGACTTATAATAAGGCGTGACAAGGAAAGGACGTTAAAACAGGCGCGGGACGGGAGGTGCAAAATGAAGTCCGCTTCCAGTGGGGCTGGTGTCTTCCGGCTCTCCTCGATCGCGGAATCATGTTCCATACTGTACCTCTCCACGACTCTACGAAATAGGTAGAATAGTGCTCAGATATGTCACCACAGTTAATTGCAACAGGACACCTAATAAGCTACCTAAAAGTACCAATGTACACTGGAGATAACGAGGCCTAGAACTTCGAGTCACAGTCGACTGGGCGTCATGACAGCAGGCTGTTACCTACAGGCATACTCACCGGCACTGTCCTGTGAGATATGTAAGGTAGTTCGAGAACCTCAACCTCGCTCCACGGCGCCTTTCATGAACGCTGCAAGTTTGCATGGCACCCGAGTCCACGACGCAAACACAGGCATCCCAGCGGGACCACTTGCCTCGATCTACATATTAATCTTTCCTTGGGCACGTCGGCATGGATTCATGCCTGTCAGCCAATTCCCATTGAGATTCAAGGACAACCCGACTTGATATACTAATAAAGACCCCGGTCTATAGGTCGTCATCAGTACATACAGTAGATACGCTATCATCGTCCAGCATCGCCAGTGACATCCGCCCTATCCCACCAATTCCATCCTAGTCGAGCAAGTATCTTGAGCTTTCTCTTGATATTCAATTTGCCCTTTTGATTTGGTTGGAGAGAGTTGTTTGATCCTCTGCTAACCCACTTATAGACGCTCATGGCCTGATCTTTCGTCATCGGTCTTTACAAACTCCGGTCTATGTGTGATAATGAGTGACAGCTCCTCAATGTCATTCACCAAGAGCCCTTGACCTGGCTTGGCTGAGGTCTTCAACCAAAATGCTAGCCAAGGAGACACTAGCGCATGTTAGGAGTAGATAGGTCAATGCCCAACATGTAAGGAGTGCCGGACTTCCTTCCAGCTGCCTACTTTTGGCACTTGTTAGAGCGGACAGGGAAAGCTAAGGAATGCGCCGTCTGAAAATAGTCATCGAGGTCGGCAATGGCTTGACGTTCCAGTCTTAAATTGCACCTCTTATGCTGGTATGCTGGAACATTTCCTCCGTTTAGGTGTACGACGTGAAGTGGCACGATGGATTTAGAAGTGTGGTCCGACGAGTCGGTTCCGAGTTGTCGGGACGTCAGCCTCGGTCAGCAACACGTATTTGGAGGTATGTTGCTATCCTCGTGACTCGCTGCATATGACAGTCATCAAGCGCGAACTCTTATCACACAAGGCTATGGTTGCAGCATGTTGGTGACAAGACCCTGTTCGCCCTGGATGTGGATTTACATGTCAGAAGTTGACGACTTGTACGGCAGTTACTACGCCGATAGCTTTGCTATCAGGCGACCATCGAGCGTTCAAGATCCCAGAAGAGCATAGCATATCCTTTCATTTCAAATCGCACGCGACTTTGGTGCGCTAATGATTACGGTACCTAACCTTCTCGAGATTCGGTGGGGTCTCTGCCCGATCCGCTATTGAGCTATTGACTTCTCAGTCTAGTGTTCTCTATCAGATCATTAGCCTTTCGTAAAACCCATCGCAATTCCGAGGAATGCTTGACGAGAGATCCCAGAAAGACCCACGCAGGAAGATCTGGTAGGTCATGCGGGAGGTTCGGTACGGGCCCTGTCGGCCCTCAACCCATTTTCACGATAGGGTCGTCTCGCCAAGGCGTTTAAAAGACGGGGGACCGAGTGATGTCAATGGCGTACCGCGCCCCAAAAGTTCCAACCAGCTGGGACAATCCTCCATCGTAAGATTCTCACTACCGCCCGAAAAAGAAACCACACATCCGCTCAACGGCGACTATAACACGCATAAAGTGGTCTTACTTGGCTGCTCCTGGCCTTTCTAGAACAATGCTATCAATTGGTGCGCCACGATGTTGTGCTTCATGAGACACGGTGCCGTACGAGTTTCTTCAGCAATGCTATGCTCTCTTCTCTTTTCGGGCAGCAACTCGTTGGCTCTAACCAAAACAAGCGAAGTCCATCCAACCTTGAATCTGAATGTATGTACATGGTGAGATCCTTCGAGATGCTAAACACCACTACATACAGGATCGCGTACGTAACCACCACGATGCTAGTCCCCTTGGGGGAGATAGCTAAATCCGGCTCTCTCCATACACGCGGCCGCCGAAGGAGATACGAAGAACCCATTGACAGCTATGCTGTATCTGCACGCAGATGATATTCCAAATGGAGAGACTGACCCAATTCAGTCTTCCTTGAGTCACGCGTGGGAGACGAGCACACGTCCGAGTCGCCATGTTTCCCGTACGAGACGTAGCAAACAGTCCTTATTTAGACACAGCTCACATCTCAACACCTCAAACAGCATATCATAGACCCTATCAAGCATTGGGGCTTTGCTGTCAAGTCTGTAGTATGCAGATGAACAGACGAGGCTAAGATGAGACCGATACTAATCAACGTCATTCCACACCATCGTTCGTCCGTGTCGTTGGGCCATGTTATTTTGACGTTGGTCGGATCCGAACCGGTCGAGCTGCTTACTATGACTGTGTCAGAAACGCCAAGCTGAACAATCAGAAAGCGACTCCGACGATTGCTCTATTCCGGTTTACGAGTACAGACGCAAAAAGAAGCTGTTGTGCAATGCCTATCCGGACACTTGGGATAACGACCAGCCTTACAGTGATGAAGTGAGACAACTGCGGAATCGAACTCTGCCCAATCCTCCCTTGCCGCATACCCCAGACTTGAGCTAGGTTGTCTTTGCCGCGATATCCCTGACAAGACGGCTAGAAAATTTTATCATCACTGTTCATGAGCTGATTTGAACTCAAGTCTTGTTGACTCGCTCAACCCGTTGACTAGGTTGAGAGACTCTTGAGTCGATGCTGTCCCCGGAATCCTATCGACAGTCGCCAGCGCGGGTTTGCGGAATTAACGTCTTTTGTGTCCTTTCCATCGTATAGTACCCTTCTCG
Organism: Xylariaceae sp. FL1272; assembly: GCA_022432385.1. Classification (NCBI taxonomy): domain Eukaryota; kingdom Fungi; phylum Ascomycota; class Sordariomycetes; order Xylariales; family Xylariaceae; species Xylariaceae sp. FL1272. The sequence continues at coordinate 19,924 of JAJJXC010000063.1, forward strand.
TGCGTTCCCATTTCGGAGTTGTCCTCTTATGTCCTCTTATGCCGTTGCAGCTACAAGCTCAACAAACTCGATGAGCACAATGCATACAGGAGCTCTTTGACCGTAGTAACTACCAGTCATTTGCTGTCAACTATTGCTTTTGTATCCTGACTCAGACATCGAATCGCCAATGGAATCGCCAACCAGAATAGAGAAAATATAATCACTCATATTCGGCACCGGATCATCTGTATCTACATGTCTTTCCCTCCATAGTTCATTGCCGCTCGACGCCGGCCACAGACATAACCCGAAGCCAGGAACAGGGATTTAAGAATACAAGCACGCCATAGTTCGTGAGGTCTCAATGATACCAGGTCGCCGACTCTCTACTCTGTCTCTAAACTCCGGAATTTTGAAACTCGAACTTTCGACAAGAGACGAACTAGCGGCTATGACCAAAGGACATTGGTAATGTTGAAATGTTGATTGGTAAGTCGAAAGTACCGTCTGTACCATCTCCAAGGGCCATGCACAGGGTTTGTACGACGAACGAATCGAATAAACAAGCTTTTTAACAAGAATAGCATATCACCCCAGACTCAACTAGATGTTGAAACGACGATAGGAAGCAAGTAAGCGGGGACCCACACATGCCAACTATTGCCGTCCACCCCAGATCCTTGACCACGTTCTAGCAATGTAGGCTGTTAAAGTCTTAAATCCGCAACAACCATAGGGCAGAGTGTAACGTGAGACTTGTACCTACTTATCCTAACCAGACAGACTCGTAAGCCCAACTACGGTTTACGATATGCAGCCTACCGCAGACAAACACTAAACTACCGAGCGGCCGGCGAATTTGGTTCTCGATTCCACGGCCCTGGATTATCATATGTAAAGGTACGAACTAATGCACATACTTTGCATGATCAAACGGTAGTTATGATGGACACGCTTCAAGCTTTTAACCGCCCGTGCCAATCCGGTCCGGGGCGTACGTATGTCAGGACATGAGGTGATGATATGCTTGTCGATGACCCTTGATTCACACGTGGGCTCGCGTTACACGGACTAGCTGAGTTGACTGACTTGTCGGTGTATATTTCGTGTTTCGGTGCCGAGGTGTTTCGGTGCCGGCATGTCTGCTGAGATGGATGAAGATGGTACCATCCTAGTTGTCCCCGATGACTGACTGACTCCGACTGATTTCGCGGCACGAGTATCGATCTATGTTTTCAGAATTGTTTAGCTCTGCTTCTGTGACTGTACAGGCCATACTCTCCGTCCGTGGACAGTCAGTTTCTCAACATCGTAGTGAGAAAATATAGGCAGGACCATACAACCTACCTTAAACGCCTTCTACTTCAGCATAGCAATCTAGCTTCAACCCGTGAATAGTAACCCAATAAGCAAGCTTCAGCTGAACCAGACGGTCAACACTCGACCATAGAAAACGGTCCTCTTATTGCTCAGATACTAGCCTCGTTAACTTGTCCTCCTAGCAACTCTTAACCTCAATTCTTTAAACAACACTCAAATCTGGCATAGTTTGCATAAAATGAAACGAATCTCAGATTTTCATGTTTCCCGACGAATACTACTTTAGTTCAGTTCTTTAGTCTCGTAAAGTCATTATTATTTAATATAAGATTGAGGGCCTACGTGCAAAAAGTTCAGCACAAAACTCTTCGCAGAATATGACAGTACGCGACTATAGCATTCAACGACTCTGGAGCGCTGTCTTCTCCCCATTACCTGCAGTCTTCGTAGAAGACTTCATCTCAGCAATATACAGATAATGCAATTCGCATAAACAGCGAGAGATCCCGCCGAACCTTTCAAAACCGCATTCCTAAAAGCAGAAATCAATAGATTGCCGATGGCGAAAGTACGGAATATCACAGTCTGACGTTCCTGTAAGAAAATCCTTCTCTGACGGCAAAAAACTCCTATCGCCAACCATACTCCGAATACAGGGTAAGGCAGCCGTCATCATTTTCAACGTATTAACTTATTCTCGCCCATTGACCAAAGTTTATCGTAACCTTCGTATACATAAAATAAAACCACATAGTCAAAATAAAATAGCATTAGACGTATCATTAGTTTCCACGGGAAAAGCTTTATTACCACCTCTTCGCATTTTCACCAATCATACCATCAAGACCGGTCCATCGTCTCTCAGCAATCTCAACAGACAAATAAGTAATAAAACAACTCTTATCACCAACCGCTTCATAACATCGCGAATATTCAAGTTATGAAGAGGGAGAAGCTCATACATAATCACAAAGCAACAAGCATAAAGCAAACAACGAACATCTCGAACTCGCAAAAGGGGAATCAAATTTTGTCTCAACAAACTACCAATTCTCACTCTTGTCGTCTCTCCACACTCATCCACCATACTCACTCACCTAACAATCTAACAAATAGGTATCATTCACCCGCGCACTCGCATCCCACTCTCTAAAACAGTCAAGCCTCGCCACAAACCTCCCTCAGGCCTCGCATCGCGTATGCTCCTAAAAAAGCCTCGTACACCATCATCCCTCATACTCCCTCAAACGAAACACAAATAATACCAAACAAGTCTTCCAACTCCGTTCCTCCTTGCCAAACGCATATCTCCCCCTTTGACACCCCAACGCGAAACAGAAACAGGAAATGTTTTTGAAAACGGAATGGGTATGGTTGAAAAGTCGCGCGCAGTACTCCCAGCAATAAAGTAACCCTGACATGCCAATGTGCAAAAACAAGACCACAAACAAGAACAAGAAGAGAAGTCGAGGTATAACCAGGGTGCTTCCAGAAAGATCAACATGTTTGCTTTCAATAACCTTGCGGTTCGCACTGCCCCGGGGTTTTGAGACAGTTGAATGTGCATTGGGTGTCAATCAAACCACTGACGACACAGCCTCAACTAGACAAATACCGGCCGAATTAGCGAGAAGGCCCCCCCTCAATAGGACTAATCGGCAGACTCCTCGCCGCACTGAGATCAGTACTACCCGTTCGTCTCAGCGCCTGGCTCATAGTCTCGATATTCAGGTCCCCCGCCGTAGGGCTCAGGCCATACTCCGTCGAGGTTGGACTCCCAAGAGGTTTTCTGCTGGGGCTCATGCTGACACCCTTCATGGATCCACTCTTGCTGTTCGGAGGCGAGGTCTCGGGCCCTTGAGATGAAACGGGTGATCTTATCGGCGAGGGTGATCGCACGCCCATGGATGAGAGCGAGGTCAGACCGGCGATGTGCATCGAGTCCCGAGATCCTGTCGCGAGACCAGGTGGCCCTTGCTCGGCTTGAACAACGTCTGCGAAGGAGATGAAGCTCAACCGTCGCACGTCGCTGGAGTCTAGGGATCCGTAGTTCGAAGCCGATTCGTCCTTTTCTGAGAAGACGGAGACGTCTTCGCCCCAGGCTTGAGAGGGGTTGTCGTATGGTGATGTTCCTGTTACGGTGACGGCGGCTGGCTGGTGAGAGGTATGGGTCACGATCTCGACGGCGTCCGGGTTGAGATGGTCGTCAGTGATGGCTTCGGATGATGCGTCGAGGACTGGAGGGATGTGGTTTTCTGTTTGGATGTGGGAGGGGATAGCGGGTGAATTGGGTAGTATGGCGCTTTCTTGCACGTCTCGTTCGAATATCTGGGATCCTGCTGGCGAGCTCATCCGTGGGGACGAGGAATACAGGCCACGGCCAGGAGACGAAGGCATCATGCTGGGACTCTCGAGGGGTACCGGAGAGGTTGTATTGGTCCGTCTCGTCGACTCTCTAGTTTGAGAGGCCGGTGGGCTGGGGAGCGACGACTCCGCTCTGAAATCGCTCGTTGCGGAGAGTTTGTCGTCGTGTTTCTTCTTGCCGAGACCGAAGAAGCCGCGCTTTTTCGTCTTGCCATCGCCCTTGTCATGTTCCGAGTGTTTATCGGCGGCCTCTAACACCTTTGGTGTCGGTATGCTTGTGGAGGATCCGCGGTCCCCGGAGGTCGGCGCCTCTTGGCTGCTTTTTATACTGGCCGCTGGAGCGAGACTCATTTTGCCGGTGTCAGACGTCGTAGTTGTGATTGATTGAGAAGTCGATTCGATCGACAAGAGAGCGGTGTCAGACTCTAGTTGGATGGCTGACTGACTGGAACCTAGTGGTAAGAAATCAGCAACAGTAATTGGGGTGTCCAAAACAGATCAAAACTACTGAGAATCAGGCAACAAGGCTTCGGTCTTGATTCAGTACAATTGGGTCATGAGTCTGGCAGAGAGGACCAGGGCTCTGGCAAAATAGAGGGGCTCGTTATGCAACTGAGGATAGGCCGACAAGCCGGGAGATGGATGGAAGCGAAGCTGCCGCAATTTACAACAGTTTGGCACTGACGTAACTGGGCAGGGTATCGAATACGACAGGAAAGGACACGCGCTTACCTTTTTACTTCGTTCCCGACAATAGCGACGAAGATTTGCCAGGAGTGCTGCGATAATTCCCCGTTCGCTTTCTCTGAAACAATCGGATAGATGAGAAGCGGGAAATACCAACTACGTGTCTGCTGGCTAGTGAATTGTAATGGTCGAGGATGCTGTGTCGCAACTGATCAAGTCCCCCCTCTATTGCCGTGCAGGAGTCTTTCTACCGGTTGCCGCCGTCGCTTGTGGGTAGCACAGGCGGCGAGGGCGATGCGCTTACAAGCGCTGCAATGCACGTCGATGGATGCACGTCTGCAGGCCCGCAGGAACGACGGTATGCGATATTGAGTTTTCTGTCCTGCTGATGAACAGTAACTGCAAGATGCAGGCGTCTCAGTGGAGGGCAGGACGATTGCGAAGAGGGGAAAGCGACACGACTGCGGCGGCAAGTTCTGATTCTCCGGGTTTCCGATAATCAACGATAATGAAATCCCGCCGCCTTGTTGGACCGACTGACGAATGCACCTTGTGACAGCTTGGGAGGCCCGCAGCTTCGGAGACGAGGGGCCAGGTTGCAAAACAGTCGAGACGGCACCCTGGCTGGACAGTCTAATAAATAGATCACTAGATCACAAGAACACGACACGCAACTCCGTGGTTTCTGTCGCCTGCTAACGGACGATGAAAGTGTGATTGATGTGTTTGGGTCGTTTCGTCAAGTATTTCCGGTTTGAATTAGGATGCATCGAGGGTCAATAACAAGTTGAGACGATAAAAGCCGGGCCACATGCACGTCTCAGATTTCAAATCGTGTGAATCGACACCTGCATGCGCAACTTTTCTGTTGGTGCCGCATGTATCGCTGCTTGCTTTATGCAGGCAATGCGACTCTGGTTTAGGCCTCGGGGACTGGGTAGTTCCTTGTTTTTGCTGTGTGTGTCAGGCACCGTGGCGCTTTTTTCCACATCCGACCAGCAGACCACGATCGATCTGTAGAAGTTTGTAGGGACTGTGAAGTCAGGCTGCGAACCAGCTTGACGGATGGTGGCAATAAGCTGTGAATACGGGCTAGAGAGCCAGATGATAGCTGACAAGTGTGATGGGAGGAAAACTCGCCAGGTCGCCAGACAGGTCCTACGTCTCACACTCTCGGAGGCAGTGAAGTAGGCTAGGAGGTATAAAAGGAAGTCAAACTTCAAGGATGGTGGTGATGTTGTTACACATATATTGATATAGTCGTCAACCAATGTCCGGATATTTGTACGCTACGGATTAGTGTGATCTTCCTGAAACAGTCACTTTCAACTAGAATCAGTTTCTGACCGGGACATGAATCTGCTTTCTGTACCGCCGGTGTCGTGTCCCTTACATGTATGCATTGCCGTGACAGAAAACGGATTCCTGTCTTGGATGGTTGCTTGCGCAAACCTGTTCCTGTCAGGATCGACAGGGCCTCCTTTTTTGGGCATAATCCAAATCGGCTTCCAGTCGGTGGTTTTGTTCCAGCTTTTGGTATGTCACCGTACGCCACCATATCTATTCCGTCTGTAGCCTACCTACGTATTTTTTGTTCTAATGAGTCCCCTGGCTACCCATGGTTTTCCGGATCACGAGGTCGATCAAAGCGGGCTCTACTTTAGAGCATCGCATGAAAGTCAATGCATCCAGGGTCCTGCGGGTATGAGACTACTTAATAATCTGCAAAACATCCCCTACCGATATTCCAGAGTGTATTGTTTGCCGTGCCAAAAATAGCGAATGGCGACGACCATGACAAGCTCTCGAAACCCGATAGACGGTCGAGGATGCATGTAATGACAAAAACTGCTTCCCTCTCGATGGTCGCCGGAATGCTTGCCCAAGCTGACTGTTCAGGCACTGGTGAAGTTTGTTCAGCAGCCTAGTTTCGACCGGATCCGCTGATGTCATCGGCGAAAGATCTTGGCCAAATGTTGAACCAGCCCTACTTCATCCCAGCGGCAGTCTGAGGGCAGCCAGTTAAGTGTGCGTCTTGAGTGGTGTGATGGTTGGGGATGGCACATGAAACCGACCAAGCCCCGATTTCAGAGATGTGAGAGTACGTCACATCGAAGGGTTACTGCATGTGGTTGGGATCGATGCCTCATTGGGGTAGGACTCACTGCTTATTTGACAGTTTTGACGATTCCTAACGCACCGTTCTACTTGGTGTGGAAGAAAAGAAATTGGAATGAAAAATACCACAGGAGAGAGAGACAGCTCGGGATATGATCAGAGTCTGGCAGACTTCGTCTCGATAAGATGCAATATAGTAAGAAAGAAACAAGTCTTGAGTGCCGTTAGAAAGCCACCTGCGCCAGCGAGAATACGGTATACTGGTATTCCATACAACTACTACCGCGGAATAAGCAGTGTCATTTATGCTCTTACACCTTGTAGTTCTTCCCTTGAGTAACAAGGAACAATACGTGACATCGGGACCGTGTCTTGCCCAAGTTGAATGGGCGAATCTGACATTGATGACGGAAACATGGCTTCATTGAATATAGGCCACATTTGCCAGCAAATTCAGCACATACGACCATCGGATCAAGAAAATTCGGCATCCCGTCCGCTCTGCCCTAGACAAGCTTGATACCGCCAGATTAGTAGTTGGGTCGGTGACGACCAGCGAATACCTGGTGTTGTATGTTGACACCTAGTGTTTTTCCAATTTTTTGCACCCATTGCGATTGATTGGCATATCCCCTTAAGTGCGTGTTCAGCTCCAGTACATGCCCGGTGGGCCTCAGGGTTGACTTATCGATACATCGGACCAATCAATCACTGCCAGGCCACTCTGGGCGACTCTGTAGGCGACTTCTCAATCAGACGGCTGTCCAATAAACACTATATGTTAAATCCGGATAAGTGATCGATTGGTCCGATGTATCGATAAGTCAACCCTGAGGCCCACCGGGCATGTACTGGAGCTGAACACGCACTTAAGGGGATAACCTATCTCCTTTTTGGGGGAATTCTATCGTAACAAAACTCATTTTTTAAGTATTTGATGAGTTTTTCTCTCCCTGAGTAATCTGTCAATCACTTGCCTCGGCTAGTGTTTGTTTGGTGAACCTGATTCCTGAAAGCTGGTATCCATTGTAGTTTTGCAGCTGGCGACTTTCTCTTGATGACCACCAATATAGACGGCGGCCCCACGAAAGCGATCTGTTCTGTCAAGCACAGTTCTCAGAAGCTGATCCCTTTTTTTTTTTTTTTTCTGGCATTTCAATTGGGTTTCAAGTATCATTGCACTCAACTTTAAGGAGAATTGGTGACCTCCAGTCCGGCTCGCAAAAAGTCAGACCGGGTTTCCGGGTAGGTCGGCGGGCAAAGGTCGACGCCTGTCCACGTGACCCTTAAGCCTGGGCCGCGAAAGGTTCCGTCGAAATTTGCCAATCGAAGCTCAGACTCGTTCCCAGCATCCAAACTCCAGATTTCCAAAGCCAGCTCGAGGACGACGACAGTCGCTATCCAACCTGCCAATTCGCCCTTCCTCTATCTCAGGGCATTGTCCACTCCTTTCACCAATTACTGCAGATATACTTGAGTGCCTGTCAAAATGGAGACAAGGCAATTAATAAAGCCCTTGAGCGGGCTCTCCCTCACCATGACCCTCACGCGTTCTACTGCATCCAAGACGATATGCTCATCAGGCGCAAGCCGGCGTCATCAATCCACCACATCTCGGACGAAAAAGGCCCTCAAGATCCCACCTCACCCCGACTTCCTGACACCACAATCCGGCGCCAACCACATCATCTACAACCCGCCGCCCTCCGCGCCCACAGTCTACCACACACCCTTCAAATTCCTCCCCAAATCCGATCCTCGGCGCCAAGCAAACCTCGTCGCACACCTTCGCTCCGCCATATCATCCACCTCTGCTCAAGCCATTCCACCTCCAATCAATGCCGCGGAGCTCAGGCAGAAGCAGTACAACGTGACCAAGGAGCAAGTCGAGGAGATGCGGAAGTTGAGAACCGAAAACCCGGCGAAGTGGAGCGTGTTGAAGCTCGCCAAGAAATACGAGTGCACGCCCATGTTCATCATGATGTGTGTCCATGCGCCGATGGAGCACCGGCAGAAGGAGTATGAGCGGAAGGACGCGATCAAGGCTAGGTGGGGACCTGTCCGGACAAAGGCTAGAGAGGAGAGGAAGAAGAGAAAAGAGCTGTTGCTTTCGGGCGGTTTATAGAGAGCCGGCGCCATGGAAGGAGGTCGACAGACTTTACCACCATGTCCTTAGCTTGCCGCCGCGGGAGAACCATGTCGAACACCTGCGAACAGCCAACACTGCAATCCGAATTCTCAAACTGTACAATACAACAAGCGCGGCTCCTGGACGGATTCGCCGCAGAGAGGAAAAAAAGGAAAGACTCGGGATAGATGGCCTCCGGACGAGTATCCTCCCTCAGCCCATGTATATCAAAGCAAGACATGTACATCAAACCAACATACCTCACGTTTGGCTTACACACTCTTGTGTAGTGTTCGTAGCTAGGCTGTATTCTAATCCTTTTGTATAAACTCGATCACAACCCGAAAAGCCACATGCGGTCATGATATGAATTCGCTATAATGCTTATGTACCCTACCCAAATGCTCCGTCCCTAATGCGCCTCGTGAGGAATCATACCCAACTCCTATACCCAAACAAAGTCTCATGATCAAACCTGTGATAAACCTACCCAGACAGTCCCTCCCAAGCCCCCCAATCATCGCTCATTTCTTCATAAGCTTCCCCTCGCTAACCTTGCCCTCCCCGGTCTTCTGCCCCAAGTCCTTACCAGCAGCAATAACCCTCCAACACCATCCACACCAGCTCCTCCTCTGCCCACTAACCTCCCGCTCCAGAATCTGTCCTTTAGCTTTCTCATCCTCCCACTCAGGCACACAAGCGCCGACCCGCACCATATTAACATGCAACGTCTTAACCCTACCGCCTATCCCCTCAATCTCATGCCTAGCATACCCCGGCCTCAACCCCAAATTCCCCAGCCCAGGGCTCGGTGTCCGCGGCAAGGAATCACTGCTACCGCTCGCGTACCCACTGCCATGACTATGCAAACTGGACAGACTCCCAAGGGGCGAAGAGAGCGTTAATGATGAGGATGGGGAAGGTGTTGGGGGAGACGAGGAGAGGTTCGAGTGTAGAGAGCGAGAGTCGTGCGCGTCGCAGTCTGTTTCTTGTTCGAGCGCTTTGGAGGAGAGACAGGTTGCTTCGCGGCCGCAGATTACGCCGCGGTCGCCCTCGCCCATTCCTACGCCGCCTAGGACTTCGCCGTATTGGTTGCGCCAGCGCCAGATACTGGGGAGGTTGTTAGTGATTGTTATTTGGGGACAGTGTTGAGAGTGGAAAACGATCGGGAGGGGGGAGGGGGGAAGACGTACGACCGATAATCTTGATCTGCCCCAATGATGTTCCGACCGCATGGCTGGCATAGCCAGACGCGGTCACTGGCGCATTGACATACGGCTCGTTGCATCTCATCGGAGTTCACGGGTGTGTTGGGGTGTAGATAACCTCGTGTTAGGGATACTAGGGGTGCTTTTGCGCAGGGCACGCAGAGACGCCGGTGTCGCGCTTTGAGGGATGAGGGGCCTGGGGGACGAATTGTGCAGTTCTGTATATTCTCAATGTTAGCCATGGCTCGTTCATACTGTGTGCACATGGCCTCGAAGTTTCTGAAGTAAAATGGTATGGCGAAGGGTATAACGAGTGGCATGGGAGGAGACGTACTCGACAGACAGCCCTGCTACATCGTCGACACTCGAGGACCATATCCCGAGCACATGTTTTACTCCGCCGGTAGCTTTCGTTTATGCTCATATAATACCAGTTCATCTCGTTGTCTTCGGGATCTAATGGCGGGGTCTCTTTGTAGCAGTGGAGGGTCCGGGTGACCAGCGTGGTCCGGTATTGGAGCAGGCCTTCGCGGATTTGTCGACATGTTCGGGAAAGGTTGTCGAGAGTGTTTAGGTCGAGGGACGACACTATTGCTGTTACGATTCTAGACGAAGTTGGGGTTAGAATTGTGTTTGTAAGTCTGGGGTTGGGCGTCTTAGTGGTGTTGTTGGGTTTAGGACTGATAAGTTCTTGCCCGTAACTTGAGCGCAAGAGACTGTAATTCAAGACAGGTCTAGGTCAACATACGGATAACAACCAAGTGCCTCCGTCATACGATTCCTATTCGGATTCTCTCGTTCTTCAACTTCCACAACTTCATCCTTCTCCCGTGTCTCCGGTACGACTGGGTCGCAAACACCAATAGCAGCCAGTTCCTGCTGATGCAAGTGTTTCGTCCTATCGCCAATCAGATCACCGTACTCGAAGAAGTTCTGCGGAGGATCGGCCTCGTCGTCGAGATCTACGAAGATCACCATGATGCGTCACGGATGTCGTTGTTGGAACCCCGCGATAGGACAAAGGTTCCTAAGTGTATGTCTTATAACATTAGTCGTATTCCGATCTCGGGGCGTTGCACGGCACGGCAGAGGATTGAGAGATTGTGCAATAGATTATCGTCCAGACATTGAAGAAAGGGATAATGATTCAAGAGCGTAGAAGGATGTCGGACGATAGGTAGGACCTCGAGGGCCAAGCCATTCCAGAAAACGAAACAACGTGTAGGTCCGTCGTATAGAGTAATCCGTGGATCCGGCTAATAGTATCGTCACCGACAAGGATCACGCAAGTACCTGCGCTATTGAAGCACCGCCCGCACCGGATCCCAGCATTTTCGATGTATGTTCTTGCTCGTGTGGGATTTCATGCATTAACCTCTCTCCACAACGATGCAAGCCTACCTGCCCGGTTTGGGATGCTTCTCTTGCAAGTTTCAGATACTCATATTACTGGACGCGGCCGCGCCGTAGAGTGGCGTTGAGAGGACAGGACGGGCAGCCGGAGATCCGCGCAAGGGAGAGAGGCAGGTTGTGCTAATGATAGTGTACGGCTTTAGCCTTTAGGATATGATTGGAGTAATCTGATACAGAAGATTCAGAAGATCGTTCACTGTTCTCCAGACGGTAACTTCCACGGGTCCCGAAACCCCCAGGGCTGGATTGGATTGTCCTTGTGACCGGACAGAGTTTTGGGGTTGGTGGTGTTGCGGTCATGAGCGTCGCAATGGTTTACCTAATATGTATGTTTTTGAATCTATCATGACAATTGAAGTCGTACATGGCCGATAGCTTAAGACTCGGGTCTGAACTCTGTCTCGGTACTCAATCTCGAATCTCGATATCAGTGCTAGGATCATTGACTTTGAGACCGTTACTCACACCGTACCCAGAAATGTGACTCGACGCCCAACCACCTGGTAGGGATGTTATGTAAGTCATATCACGACTTGCATCTCCGTTACAAACGAGGTCCGATATCTAGAACGCAGCAAGAACATACGCGTGTCGAGATGTTGCATACCGACAATTTGAAATGGGTTTGTTACGTGAAGATACCGTAACACGGATGGAGGCGTGGATGCCAAGGTTCTACTAATGCTGCAGCTCGATCTGATAAGCAACAACCCCAACAACCTCATGCTCGGGCCCCGACCGGAGCGAGAAAGATGCTCTTGGTTGACATGTAAAAGTTTCAAGCGGAATACAGTAGGGAAATGTTTCCCTCAATTTGTGGACCCAAACCCCTGAATAATCGTGAAATTACATAATGACCCTTCATGTCAACCGCGAGTGACTCAAGCACCTCGAACCCCGACCTGAAAACATAGCATCACCTGTTTCACCAACCGAGCGAGGATTCTCATGCTATCGGATTGCGCCTTGTGATCAGCTCCTCTCCATCCTATAATGGATCAAGGTCTCTACCATGGCTTCAATATGACATTAAGACAAGCCACAAAACACCATCTCGAACCTATGACAATGACATACTCAGCGAAAAGCCACGATATAAAGTTGGATGATCATACCAAACTCAATATGGGAAATACTACCTGTTCTCTTTCATGTCACACTTAAGACGAAATAGAGTCCCGTACTGTTTGACTGTGTTTCACTACTTCATTTCTAAGGCATCAGTTCATTAATAGCTTCCCAAAGCCCGCCCTCTTGATATGCCGAGCCTGGAGATGGTCCCGGAGGCCACTTCCGTAACGTGGTTGTTTTGATCTTGTCTACCGCCTCTTCTAGGGATCTACAATGTTCATTTAGTCGATGGAACATCCGACAGGGCAGAGACAGAACTACATACCCCAGTGTGCCATGAATCAAGAAGCCCTGAGACTCCATCTCTTCAGCGATCTCGACCTGGTGGTTGTCCATCAGAGATGGGTTGGGGACAGCGATCAGGGTTGAATCAAACTCCAGAGCTTCGATGATACTGCCTGATCCTGCTGGGTGTCAGTTCTGGGCATGTTCATGAACAATCATGCAGATCGATACTTACCTGCATGTGATATAATGAGCCCCCTCTCTCGCTCGCCATTCTCATCCTTACCAGCAGAGGCTTGCAGGTAGTAGGGAGCTAGATCTGGCGCATAATCGAAACCACTGATAGTCAAGCCTTGGGCGTCTTTGGGCTTGAAAGTGTTGAAATATTCATAGTCGGGACCGCATTGAACCACGAGGTTGGTGAATTTGAGTGAGCGTAGGGTATTGAGAAAGGTTGGCGATGTGACTTCCTCAAGTAAAGCTCGGAAACCAGCTGTGGCGCCTATGGTCACAAATGCCGTTCGTGAGTGAGACTTGGACATCTTGACGAGGCATAGGGACAAAGATTAGTATAGGAGATCCCAGTTCCCAAGCATAGACGGGGTCTAGTTCTCATTTTGTTATGTGTTACCGTTCCATGTTGCCTTGATTGCTTCGCGATGTGTCATTTCCAGGGTAAGACGCTGTCCCTGAAGCATTTCAGACACGGGCAGTAGGCCCCCGCTGAAGAGCCGCCCGCAGCTCCTGTTTGGTCGGTGGTCGGGCATAGCAGCCCAATCAAGCTTCGCATTGGTCGCTGTCGGAACCCACTAAAATTTAGCCGGCTCGGGGACATCGCGACATGCGATCTTCAAAAGTTCAATATCAGATCTTCACATTGCGAGAGGGTAGACGGTGTCTGCCATCGCCCATTGACCATCATGGCTTCTGCAGTGCAATCTCTGCGACTGTCTTTACGACGGGCAGCTGCAACTACGAGGCCATCTGCCGCACCCGTCAAATTCGTCTCGTCCCGACCACATCTCGCCATCCGACCCTTTTCCTCAACCCCATTGCGAAACCAACCTGCAAGAGTCGAAGAAGATGACGACGATATCGACGAGGACGGTGATTTTGAGATGCCCGACGATGATGGGGCCCATCTCACCACTAGGGAGATGGACGATCTCATGAAGGCCACCCGTACCGGAGAGCGTGTCAGCACCAACCTTCGCAAAATTCTCAACCAGACTCCCCCTATGACCAGGAAGCAAAAAGGAACATTCTGGAACGAAGAAGAAGAGGATCCGGACCTGCTCGTCTCGGAAGAAGATCCCGATGACTTCAATGAGGACGATATCACCTCTCTCGCCCATGGCAAGTTTGAGGAGTTCCGCGAGTACAGAGAGTACGCCCGCATCGCTGCCTGGCAGATGCCCCTACTTTCCAGTAAGTCCGATACTCAGTTTGACGTTTCAGTCTGGTATTATTTCGCCCGCTGACCGTTGTCTCTTGTGATGTAGAACTAGCTACGCCCTTCGAAGCACCCTCCGCACAACAACCCCTGCGATTCCGGTACACAACGTACATGGGCGAAACCCACCCCGCCGAGCAAAAGGTCGTCGTCGAATTCTCGCCCCAGGATATGCCCTTGAACGAGGCGCAACAGCAGAAGCTCCGGAAGCTCTTGGGCGCTAGGTGGAACCCTGAGACAGACATCGCCAAGATGAGCTGTGAGCAGTTCGATCATCCAGCCCAGAACAAGAGATACCTCAGCGATCTGGTCAACAAACTAGTCACAGAGGCTAAGGTATATTTCGATCTATCATGTCCGTAGACAAGAAGCATTTGACTAACATGCACTCCAGGACGGAAAAGACATGTTCGAAGACGTCCCCCTCGACACAAGACATCACAAATTCAAAGTCCAGCATAAGTTCCCCAAGGAATGGCGCATGACCGAGGAGCGCAAGAAGTTCATTGAAGACTCGAGACAGCAGGCTCTCTTGTTGGATGAGAGCAAGGAGAAAGCTGGCAACTTGATTGATGGGAAGGAGAAGATTTCCGCCCATTTTGCCCCTGTGTATGTGCCGAGTGATCAGAGGCAGAAGGTTCCGGAGTACCTCAGAGCGAGAGTGGGCAATGCGCCGAGGAATGCTACTGCTAGGTTGCCTGGTCTTTAGGGGGTGTAGGGGTTGTGTATTATAGCGAGGTGTAGAGGTAGATGGTGTTGTATAGATGCATATCATGTTGTATACTGTTAAGCCCTGTGTATACTTGTCTCTTGCAGTAAGTGGAATGCCATGGAGTAATACTAGGGGACATGTCTCCCGAGTGTTATAGTAGCTGCCGCACTTTAAACCATGTCTTTCCTAGGAGAAATTCAACCATTGGCATCTCTCTTCGCCTAAGCTTAGTCGACTAGCAAACGTAACCGACTCAGTCATAAGGTAATTCTGGTTTGCGTCTAAAGTCCCCTATGTTTCTCTCATATTCCCTTCCGCAGACCCGGAAGAAGTCAAGGCACTAGAGCTGTCCATTTATAGGGTCAGAGTGCTCCCTAAACGACTCCTTTCTCGTCCGGCTATCTGTATGCGACATTTGAACTGTGTAGAGCAACATGAATGTGACCGAGATTCGTTCTATGTCCTCGCTGTATTTCATATTGTAGGACCTGGAGCAGGAAAATCATTCTGTGGGCTGGCTAGCCTTGTTGCTAAACGCTACTTTACGCCGTAGTTATGGCACAACTAGACCTATATCAATTCCGATTTACAGTCTTTTAGCTATCAGAAGTTTAATGGCTTGTTTATCCGGATATTATATCCCATCATATCTACTTGATTGTTTTATATGCGAATACTCCAGTAGGCACTAAACCCCATTAACATTTCTATACTAACTGAAAATTCAACTATAATTAAGGCGGTTTGGGATGTTGCTTGCGTGACGGCCTTGCCGAGGGCTTTAATTCTATCCTTGAAATTAAGCCCGTCAGGAACAGCACGCCAGTACTCAGCGTAGAAAAACACCATATCAAGGCTGACAACTTTGGGATATAGGCGACCGTCTGTGGGCAAGACGCCCACGTAGTATTTAGCCGTTGAAGAGACCTGTTCAGTAATAGGCGTAAACACCCGCATGGCGGTCGGGTCCCGCCGAAGCTCTACATAAACGTAAATATATTACTATTATTATTTCATTAAATTTAAGTTATAATTCAAACTACCAGCCGCAGCCCCCTGAATGTTGCTGATTGCAGTGCAACGCCGAGCGCATGGGGTGAGTTGCCCTTTGAAGGTGTTCCTTTATAGCCGTCCGCAGACCTCCTTGCAGTCCACACCGGCGACCAGCCGACCGCTCTCCACTCCGCGGTCTGGCATGCAATTTTGATATTATTATATACCTACTAGAGCATGTTGCACTAAGCAGCAATCGAATTTGATGTTCGGATAAGCAACCGTATAACACTCCGAATAAAGAGTGAACTATAGATCTGAATTGATGATGCTCTAGCAATTCTATAAATATAGGCGGCAGTACCGTTTAGCAACATACCTAGCGGCAGGAGGAACGAAATTAATACTACGTAAGCTTTAACACGTCAAAAAATCTCCTACCTCCTACCACTTATCTAGTAGCTACCTATGGATTTGATGATGTTATATCTTGTTCTAGCTCCGTAGTTTTACTTTGATATAGTCGAAAACATCGTTTGCCGGGCTCGCAGTGCTATTTCGCGGCGGGGACCGGGGCCCCTTTGCCTTGGGAATAATGCTCGAGATTCGTTGCTCGACTGCGAAGAACATGATGACGGAAAGGAGTGGTTGTTCTGATTTTGCATAGTTTTTGTAATTCAGGCGTTTGCCTAGCCACCCGTGTGCTTGACCGAATTGATGTGAAGTTTTCTGAAATCCAGGCGGATGCCTGGCCACCCTTGTGCTCTGATAGTACTGAAGGAAACTACTTTTGTCGTGATTGGTCGGGATGATCAGGGCTTAACTAACCATCGAAGAGAGGGACGACCTGTGCGACATCTTTATCCGGAAGATGCGCTTGAATGATCTCATGTAGTCTCAATGTCCTGCTTAGTGTAGGCATATCTATTTGGATTCCTAATGTTAGCATCCTTGTGTAGATAACGAGGGCTTATTACGAAGGCTTCCCAAGATGACATTCGATGTATAAAAAGCAACATTCGTCCTTCGTGACGTAGCCATATTCCCAAGATGTCACTGGTGCTGCCTTGCGGGCAGCATTGCGACGTCGTCGTAGTAGTAGTAGTAGTAGTATTAGTAGTGAAGAGGTCCCGAGTATAAATATATCTTCGTCCTCTTCTAAAGCTGGAAGCTCCTCTACGTGTAAGTGGTGCTTGCCCGCAAGCCCAGACGTCGCTGCTCCGCAAGTATCCTGCTAAAACAACGTCGTTAACCTAGAATACTCCTGTAAGGATTTCTAGTGCCCATCTAAGCCAGTCGGCCCCTTGCACTTCTTCTAGATGGAAGCCATGACCAGTTTACGCAGCACATATCCTATACCGAGTGCGTGATGGTTGAACCTTAGTTTATCTCTCGTCTGCATGGTAACACACCTTTCTGAAGGCTGCCCGCCCCAGCCGTACCACAGTGGGCTCAAAGGTAAAGCATACAGGATATCAGTTGGCAACACAAATAGGAACCTGATCTTGTTGTCGGGCTGCAACTGTAGCTGGCAGAGAGATGTAATTGGTGAAATCAAGTCGATGATACCAGTAGCAAGTATTGCAATGTCCAACAAAATATTGATGAGGGCACTGTCATAGGTACAAACTGCGGCAACTCGAACCCCGGGGTACCCTTGCCCAGCAGGCCAAAGACCTGACCGCTCGACCTCTCAGTCTCGCTTCTCGTGCACTGCAAGATGACTCGCAGGTAGCCGCTGTGGAGTTCATGCAGCTCCGCGAATGTACAGATTAGTAGCAGCAGTTATGGGACGTCCCGTAGCAGTGATGGTCAATATAACACAAGTACCATGCCCATATTTTGACACCGACTTGTTCAATGTAGAGTAGCAGGAGGTGGTATTGGCAGCCCATACAATGAAACCTCGAATAATGTTGGTCGCTGTCGCAATTCAGTACTGAAGCATAATAGTGAAACATCTCATCAAATCATGAAAGAAGTTGCGAGGAAGCATAAGCTTCATGGATATACCTTCAAAAGCTCGTGAGATGAAGGTGATGCAGTTCATGCAAGGGGTAAATGGCAGGCTGTGCCAACAAACAACCATCACTAGGAAAACAGATGCTCAGCGTTGCTAATGCCTTTACTTCACAACCTCCAGATTAAAAGATCGGAATGCGAAAATTCATCACATTAACATCTCATCATGGATCAAATGGCGTCGAACTTTGAAATTGCAATTGGCGGTAAGCGGCATGATCCCTGAGGTCAACACCGGATATTTACCTGTGATGATGATGCTGATTTTGAAAAGGAGGGCCAGCTGGCCTCACACTGGCTCGTCTCTTTCAAAACAGCACAATTAACTGTACTGTCTTTGAGAGTGCACCCAGTCGTTCTGTCCGTGATCAGGGTGGGTCACTAGACCTACACGAAGATCCAGGTCTCCTTGCTCTAAAGAAGCTGGACTCTATGAAGAGTTCGTCAAGCATGCAAGGCCTGAGGGTGAGGTTCTACGCATCATATCCGACGTTGGAGAGGTCCTCATGGATGAAGGGGTAAGAGAGGAAGATCGGCGCCCTCAGGAATTGCGAGGACGACCTGAAATCAATCGCTCCAATCTCTTAGCTATCCTCGACCACTCCCTCGCGGATGAGACGATGAAATGGGGCTACAGCTTTGTCTCTGTTGTAGAGGAAGCGGGAAGAAGTGCTCTTGCGTTGAAGCTCATGTTTGGCAATGGGCACACTGAGTATTGTGATGTGGTAATCGGAGCAGACGGACCGTGGTCGAAGGTCCGGCCGCTGCTCACTGACCAAACGGCAGTGTACACCGGAATCGCCGGCCTTGATGTACGCATACTTAATGCTGACACTCGCTTTCCACACCTGTCTGGTAGATGTGGAAATGGTACAAGCTTGACCGTGGGACTGAATAGAGCACTCCTCTCTCAGAAAAACAGCGGGGGCACTATTCGCATGTACGCTTTTATGCGTCTCCAGCAGGGCTGGGAGGAAGAATGCGACTTCGAAACCCCATTGCGGCTATACCTAAGTTCGTTGAAGACTATTACAATGACGGGAGCCGGATGCAAAAGACATGGTGCTCAAGGCTGACATTGACGCTGCCACTAAGCATGGAATTTGGGCATTGCCGGTGGGAATGTCATGGAAAAGCCATCCGCGGTAAGCACATGCCCTTAAGCCCGATGGGAATAGGAACTAATCTGCAATTGTTTTGCATAGCATCATTCTCAAAGGCGATGCGGCGCATCTGATGTCACCATTTGCCGGGGCCGGTGTCAACGTTGCGATGCAAGACGCCCCTGTATTGGGAAGAAACATCATCGAAGCACAAAAACCTGGTGGTAGGCTTAAGGACATTGCGGAAGCTATAGGAGAATACGAGCGGGAAATGATAACGAGAGCCAATCAGTACGCGGAACAAAGTTCAATGTACCTCGACTTGTTGTTCAACGAAAGAGGTGCGATAGCATTGGTCGTGGCTTTTAAAAAGATGCGGCAGGTTCAGGGGAATGCGTGAGTCTTCGAGATACCATTATGCGCCGTCATGATACTCTTTCATTTAGGACACCAGTCCCAATCTTCGTATCATGTGTTGTCAAAGCTTTCTCAGTGAGATGCTCTGGAATGAGGAAGATTAGTGAACTCATGTTCGTGACGTCTATGTTCGAGGTGATTTTGCGGTTTCCACAAGGGCGAATGCTGATTACGCTACAATGACTGCGTTCTAGTCGTCGCTATTAGGTATTACGGAGAGGACCTGAATCTGACGGAAAAGTCCCGGACGAAAATATAAGCCGCCACACAGTCCTAGTAGCGCGAGAACGTCTATCGAAATGATCTCGGACACCGAGAGGTTAGTAATGGTTATGTCAGCTCGATTGAGGTAAGATCTCTTCTCTCAACAGCCAATCGTCCGCTCGCTACCAAGATGATGGTAAGCATGGACTTTTCAATGTGCGGACTATATCCAGCAGTCATTAAGTAGCTGAGCTCGAGTCGCTTATATTCGGCTTATTGGCGAAGGTCGCTCCTCTTGCTTGCCGGAGTTTCGTAGCGGAGTCGTTACTGAAGTCGGTGATCGGATGTTGTTGTGAAGCAATAGTCTAATTAAAGATTCAAGCTTTTAAGGACGCTGAATTTAGTCGGCCAATTGAAATCGCCATAGAAAGCACGCTATTAGCTGAATAGTTGACGTATGATTAGGTCAACGTTGTATGCATAAGTTGATGTATCGTGCGACGCTCCCATCAGTCTCTTGGGCTGCAAAGTCTGGCTAAAATTAGTATTACAAAAGTCCAAATCTGGGCGAGTGGGAGAGATGGTGTTGAGATGCGACGTGAGACAGGTTTTGGAGTGATATCTAGAATATAATAGGAGAGACTGCGGGATAATTACCTTGACATGCAGCATGCACAAGAGGTTGAGCTGATGTCCCAACGTTAAGCGAGTCAATCACACGGGGTGCCAGTAACCTGACGCTTAAGTCAGATAGGCAGGAAGGTGGGCAGATCAATGAATGCTCGGCAAAATAGATCTTTCCAGACTGCATACGCTAGCTACTAAGCACGGACAACCTGCAGTGGTCCATGGCGAGGGGGTTCACGATAGGGACAGGGGTCGATTGGTATAATACCTACTTTGGTGTTGCGGGGGCAGCCATTTTCTTCTGCGGAACCCTGCAACAGGGGATGTTACATTGTTACTATTTTTATGCGGCATTCTTTAGCAAATAGAGAAAAACAGGGTGGTTTGCCTGGCTCCATCGACCTGATTGGCGATAGGATATCTCCAACACGAAAACCGTGCAAGCCCAAGACACCCCTGGCTGCTAGGTACAGACTGGTAATTTCAAACTCGGTCTCTATGTACAGAACGCATACCAGGTTATTATGTATTCCCGATTAGAGCAAAGATGAGGGTGGCACGCCATGCGGCTATAATATGTATCGCCTTATCATCTAATCTATTGGTCAAGCATGGGTGCGATGTCGAAGTAGCGGGTTTTTCCTACATAAGGGAAGGGGATCATGATACAGATAGCTTTAATGTTCCCGTTTAGAGGCTCGCCGCTGCCTACAGTATTCGGACCCGAGTTGTTGTTGACCACGTTGCTACCCCACAAAGACGGTTGACTGCGCCTCTATTTCGTCCCGATTCTCTGGGTCAGTATGCCAACAGTTCAGAGTGACGCCAACTATTACCCTGTCCACTTGGGGGTATGGACCAATTGGTCGCGCGGCGCAGTGTTAGGGCCAACACTGACTGTCACTCGACAACAAGGCGATCTCCTCATCGCCTTTACCGCTCTGTTTATCACTTGGGTGGCCGACCGCGGCTGGCGGATACTGTCACTTAGCTTGCATCGACACTTCTCCTCGCCTACTCCCCAAGGTGCTCTGCATCATCAGAACCAGGCAATTCTACGGAACTTTGATTCCCAGGATAGCATTTCGCAGCTGGGTTCTCTACTATGGGTCAATCGCAACAAGCATAACAGGATATACAAGCCACTGCTGCTACTTGTGTTTTCTGCTGCGTACACCATCTTCTTCGCAGCCGCGAGTGGCTTCTCATCGCAAATTTCGACCGCAGTCGGGACAGAAGTGTTGATCAAGAGTTCCAACTGCGGATGGTTCGGCAGCGATATTGAGCTGACCGACGCCGACGCAGTAACTGTTGCGCCTAAATTGTACGCTCGAAATGTCGGAAATGCCGCCAACTATGCCTTGCAGTGCTACTCCGATGATAGTAGCGGGATACTTGATTGTAGTCGGCTACCGGTCAAGAAGATACAGAGTACGATTGACACAGCAGCGAGTTGTCCCTTCGAAGGCGACGTATGTCGCAGCGATGCCAACATCATTGTTGACTCAGGCTTTATGAACAGCCAGGAGCACTTTGGGCTGAACACGCCCCTGAAGGACAGAATGTTCGTGAGGATCGTTGATCATTGCGCGCCTATGAAAACCGAAGGCTTCACTAGCCGCCGGGTCTCTACTGCTGGAAATATCACAGTTTATCATTATGGCAACATCACACTCGACGATGGGCTGGCGGACTACATGGGTACGGCGAAATCTATCGAGTCGCAATATTCATACATCATTGCAAAAGACACGTTGCAGATGATCGCCAATTATCAACTAGAGTGAGTGTTAGCCGACTCCATCCCCACCACTTTGTAACTAATTGATCGTGATCAGCGCCGAGGTGGCATATGTGCAAGATGGAAGCGTCAACAGCGATTTGTCCGACTTTGTGCCCGCGAGCTCCATATTCCCACTGGATGCAGATCTAATGGTCGTGTTTCTTGCTGGCAACGGTGTCCTACATACAGCGCCCTCTGCTGATGACTGGTACCGCGTATCGCCGACCGAATCGAGTATTGGTCAAACGCAGAGCAACAGCACTTCATCGTTCAAATTCTTTCATCCGCTAGAAGATGCCTCGCCTCTTGGCTGTACCCTTCAGTGGCAATTCTGCAGAGAGAATGAGAAGAATTGTGGCACTTTGGGAAGCTTGTCGGATGCAACTGATAGTGCTGCTTCATTGTTCGGCATCGACGGCAAGTTTGACATAGATGCTCAATACAGTACTGCCGCGGCAAGCAATTTTCACTATTTCGCGACGACGATACAGAGAGCGAATACGATACCTGGCATTCTGAGTCAGCTTGGACCGACCAGTCTGAAATCGCAGGACGAGCTTGCCGCCGCTAGACAAGGTCCTTTGCCTTCCAATCAATGGCAACTCGACGTTGCCCATTGGGTAGACATTGAACTAGCGGCACTCCAGCTGGCTTTCTTAAATGCAGCTTACTTGAGCCCAACTGAAACCTCCTTGCTCAAGTTTCGGAAGTCCTTCGATGGAGATGAGGCGAAGCTCTGTAATAATCAGGTAACATTGACCCGAAGATCTTCTGGAGTGCTCCGATCACCAGCTAATCTAGCCGTTACAGAAAATCAGAAGTACCGCATATAGTTCGTTCAACCTGTTCGGCCTCCTATTCGTCTACATTCTTGGATTTTTGGTTACGTCCGTGTCTTTCATACTCGAGCCTCTGCTCCTGTTTCTCTACAGACGATTTGGATACAAGGCCTACGAAACATTGGAATGGACCACCAACTCAACGCTGCAATTACAGCGCCTTGCGCACGAAGCAAGAGGATTCGGCACCTGGTCTAACTGCACACAAAAGGTGCCGGTCGCAAGGGGTGATGATCTACTAGCCAATCTCGATCTCGCCGATACCACTCATCCGGTATTAACGCGTTCATTGACACGCTCGTACCTGGACAAGAGAGAGAGCAATACTACTCTGAGGAACGAACTTGCAGCAGTTGATAGGAAGCCAAGTTCCGATTCAAAAGAATTATCTTGAGTATATCAAGAAGTTCATATGTCATAAACCACACCAAAGATCAAGTATCATAATATAGTTCATGCCCGATTTGAGGCTAAATCTCAAATCCCTCATGCCCGCCTCATTATTTGCTAGATCGCCACTCTAGGCACGAAACCACCATCAAGGATCTCATGAGAACGGCTCACCCTCACCCGGCTCGTCGACACCTAGCGCGATCTTTCCAACCGCCTTGCCTTCTTCCAGCCTCCTGTGGCCCTCCGTGATGCCCTCAACCGTAAGCCTGAGTCGCTGTTTCAGATGACACTTAATGACACCTTCATCAAGCAAACGGCTCAACTCCTCATACCACTCATGGTGCTTTTCCTGCTTATCATGCTCATAGTGGTGGTACGGACCAGTTCCAATCCAGCACCACACAAACGTCAACGACTTGCTCATAAACTCCGTACCGTACATGTCGAACTGAGCCTGTACAATACTACATGTCTTCCCAAAAGGCACGAGGATATCGGCGATGGGCTGGAGATACTGCTCCGTACGTGAAGTGAAGTACGCGTACTTCAGCGGCACATCAGCCGGCAAGTTCAAGTCCCGAATCTGCTTCACGAGGTCCTCGCGGTGGTTGACCACGTGCGTCGCGCCCATCTGCTTGGAGAACTCGACCGTCTCCGGCCTCGAGGCCGTCGTGATCACGATCGGCAGTTTCAAGATATACCTAGCGATCTGCGAGGCAATCGATCCCATTCCGCCCCCGCCGTTGATGATCAGAATTGCCGCGTTCTCGCCTTCCTTGATCTCCAGTCTCTCAACCAGAGACTCATACGCCGTGCCGTACGTCAGCGGCATCGCGGCTGACTGGACGAAGTCGAGGGACTTCGGCTTGTGGCCCGCGTGTCGCTCGTCGATGAGCTGCTCTTCCGAGTAGGAACCCTGCATCACTGGGGACCCGAGGTAGAAGACCTCGTCTCCTGTCTTGAAGTACTTGACGTCAGGGCCGGTTTCGAGAACGATGCCCGCGCCGTCGTAGCCCATGATGTGTAGGTTCGGTGACTCCTTTGTCAGGGATGTGACGCGCTCATAGTAGTCGGGGGGGTCGTCGTATACGCCTCCGCGCACCTTGATATCGATTGGATTGACTGAAACGGCCTTGACTTGAACACGGAGCTGGCGACCTGTTGGTTTTGGCGGTCTGGGGACTTGCCCTGACTTCAAGTTGGTGATGGGACCATATTCAGAGACTCCGACAGCGCGCATTGTAGAAGAAGCCATTGTTGTTATATTGATATGCAAGCTTGAGATTGTAGTCAGAGGGCGACTAGTGAACAATAGGATGGGATGTAGACTATAGTATGGACATTCATACCTCGTCCAGTCTGTTTATATGATTCTCCGCGTCGGCTTCGGCACTCGGTCGTCCACATTGTGTGGATGGGTATAATGCGCTTTGTACAGAAATATTAATAATACCCTCCTCCAAAGTCTTACTCGGAATAGCGAAGTTTAGAACGAAGTTGGGAGGGAATGCAATGCAGGCAGTCCGTAACTCCGCATGCGCCCCAGCTGCACGTCATGTTTCATCATCGGTATGCCACAAGGAGGAAGACGGAAGACTGTCGGCGGTTCGCGGGGAAAGGTGCGCAGCGGCTCGGGCCGCGAGACGATCGAGCTCCAAGCTGCCTATGGCGGGAGATGTATCATGTGTTCTATACACACAATAAGCGAAGTAGAGCAGAAACAATTTCATCTCTGGCTCAGGTATCAGTGAGTTCCAGCTCTGACGAGAAAGTAGCAACGCCCTCTACGCGCACGGGTCAGGCGCCAAAAGACTACATATGGCTTGATCATTATAGTTTATATCGAGAGCAGCTGGTGATGACCCCAGATAAGGAGGGTTTCATTTCTTATGTTTAGGGTATCACTTTGTTGCTACGCCGCAAGCACGCTGGCAATTCATAGTCGTTGCTTAAGTCGATTCTGGTGATTTTGCTGTTACACTGCATCGTATGCTGTATTGGTCACCAAAAAAGTTTCAAGAATGGAGGAAAGTCTAGTAGTGCAAAAGTGATGTTCGTGATATATATGCCGTGCGAGATGTGGATTGAAAGGCATTTCAGGTAGTATAGTCTGCAGCTCATCGACAGGTCGGATTTAATTTGTTGACAAACCACCCTAGACGATGCACATACATATTGACCCAAGTTCGTATTCCATTTCGAGGCTTGGGAATAGCATCTTCAGTCGGTTTATCCTTGACAATACATGAGTATTTGTGTCCATGTAAGGGAGACACCACTGTGACCGTAGAACAGTCGCATTTGAGACGATATGTGCTGATAGCTTGAACATTAGTCTAGCAGATGATCTGGAGTAGCACCATGCCAAGGGCTGCTACTGATGAATCGGTAGGAACATGTCCGCTGCTGCTGAGCAGTCGTTGCTAGTTGTGCCCACGTTGGAAATACATCCGGTGTTACACCTTGAGTCGTATCCAAGGTGGGCAGGGCCTGCAATGCTCATACAATGGTTCTAATTGGACTGCATGTTGGGACAAATTTTTAGAGCTAGCCAGAACCAATTAGATATCAATTTCATTCTTTGGTTCTTCATAGTAAAAGCTCCATAAACCTCTTTAGTAGCGCGAACAAAGCCTCGAAGGGGATTGAAGCAGTGCATAACCACAATCCATGCTCGGAGGCAATTCGACGTAGCCCAGCAGCTCAGCTAGTTAAAGGTAGTCATTCATTATTACGAACTTCAGCGCGGTGGTATATCATGAACGGAGAAGAAATGAACAGCATGTAAAAATGAGAAGAGAAACAAGAAGGGCATCGTGAGGATGGGTATGAACGAGATTTGCACAGTCCACGTAGGATGCATCAGCCAGCTCACTTTCAATATGCCTCTCATGAGTCTCATCTCGTCTATGCGCTACCTTCACTGGGTCAGCACTGCAAGAATAATAGGAAGTCGCCTTTGTTCGACTTGCCAGCTATCATCTTCGTGATCCAACCATAGAGAGCTCCATCTCTGGCCCTTCAGGTACATATTGTTCAGTCTCTCTCAAGGGGTAACATACTACCTCAAGCAATGGACCGGGCAGGCTATTCTATACATAGCCCTTACTCATAGCCCTTACTCATAGCCTTGAATTGCAAATGACCCTTAGTGCCTTTCTACTACTGACTGCCATTTAGATGGACAATGCACCATGAAGTGCAAGACCTAGGCGGCGGTGACTTTGTATCTCGAGCAGCGAGAGTGGTATTTCGGTGTAAAGAACAAGCCATTATAAACCCTGGACCGAGTTTGCGGGAAAGCAAGCAAGGAAATCACACTTGGGTAAATGTTCGATTATGATTCTGCACCTGAATCCTATATAGTCATCTCAGTATCATCAAGCATCAACATCCCCAAACCTCTTCCCAAAAGCCAGCGTCCCACCAACGAGCTTGCCAACAGAGTACCCAGCATAAATGCCACACAGTATCGTAATAGGCCACTTCTGCCACTCACGATCCCAATCAAGGGGAATCGGCACAGCGCCCAGCCAAGCTCCTACACAAGCTCCGACCAGACCGCCGAAGGCTTCATCAAAAGGTGCCCTTGCGCTCAGAATCTCGACCCAGTCTTTCGCTGAGACCCCGCGCGTGTAGAATAGAGGGTATAGGCCCAGGAGTGAGAGGTGGAGCGAGCAGAGGAGCGTGTGTTGCAGGTGTGTGAGGAATGGGGCGCCGAAGAGGACGAATGTTATGTGGAGGGCGCCGGCGGCGATGGTGGATAGTACGAGGGCTACGATGGTTGTCTGGATAGAGGTCAGATTAGCATCAATCATGCTCAGAAGAACTTCGGTTGTGTCTCGGAAAGATTAAGCCATACCACAGCAAAGTTTGGAGCCGCTCCCTCGGAGCCCGCCTTCTTCTTCTCGCCTGGTCTTGGCTTGCGTAGTGCCTTCATGCCGGACGACCCGACAGGCGGTAGGCAGACAATAGTGTATGCTGCCTGCAGGGCTAGAACGACGGGGATCGTGTTCCACATCGTCGATACTGGATCGCGGACCAGTGAGGGGAACACCGCGACGAAGAGGGACAGGAGAATGGCGGGGTGGGCATGGCGAAGAGCTTGAGCAGCTGGTATGGGGATCGTTCGAACTGCTTGCGTTGGGCCTTCGGCGTCTTTCGGTTTGAGTGCGTCTGGGGCGACTGTCGCTTTGCTGGGAGTCTGCGACATCGTGATTAAGGAGGGCCGGCCCTACCTTGCGCTATTGATTTTTCGAAACGAGTTTGATGGTGGATAAGGGAAGGAATCTGGCTGCAAAGTAGCTACGTCGCAATGTCGCTACAGTGATATCTGGACGGCTTGGTGGCAGTTACTGGAAAGAGTGGACGCTGCACGAATATGCGCATGGAGATTGACGATGTTAAAACGACACGTCGAGGCTTCACTTGACGTCGGGTCAGCGTACTTTTGGGGACTATCGATAACTGATACGTGCGATAAAGTAGCTGTCCCGCCATCCCACTTTCCAGCAAACGGTCGGGAGGTCACTCCAATGGACGAAGCATACATCAATCTCGTGGTCAGGCAAACATCATATGATCTCTATTTCGCCTTATGTAGGAACTTGACGATAGTAACTTTTGTGACTAAAAACCCACGGATAGGTTGTGCCTGGATGAGAGTTGAGCACTGACGCCATGTTTCCATGATCCCAGCAGGCTAGAATACCTACCAGCCGTTTTGAAAACCCTCGTGAAGCATGTTCATTAAAAAGCTCAAGCAAATCCCTTTCTGTTCATGTTCTGTGTATCTCTTCCTAGATATTGCCTTGTCTTCACTCGGCTGCGGGAAGCAAGTTACGTAGTGACAGATCGTAGATGACATCCTCCACTTTCTTCACATGGTACTTGACAGCATCCACTCGCTTCCTAACAATATCGTTCTTGAGGTTGAGCAGTTGGAAGCCTGCAAATAGGTCCTTGATAAAACTGCTGATACGGACCGTCAGGGCTACATCGCCCATCGTAACCGAGTTCATAGCCAGACGACTGAGCTCCTCCGTGATGTCGGTGAGCGCCAGCAAGTATTCCTCGATGGTGATGTGGAAGGCGTCCTTGTCCTTGAGGTTGACCGGAACTGCGGAGAATCATGTTAGCAATCCAAAAGTCAAGTCTTAGAACGAAGAACCGTGATGTTTTGCAACGTACCCTTTACGACTTCTCCAACTTGCTCGATGGTCAGCAAACGGCCAAGCTCGCCGGGTTGTGCGTCAGTGCCCATGCCGCCTAGCCAGGCTGTGAGGAGGATCGACCCGACCACATTCTGGATGCTGCGAGTCCATCTGTGGTTGTATCTACTTCTGAATCAGCGTGTACACAGATGAGGCTGTCACAAAGGCTGGTCGTACTTGTAGTATGGGTACTGAGAGGCGAACTCGGCTAGCTCCGCGACGGTCTCAATCTGAGGTTGGATGCCAGTCTCTTCAACCTGCTTCAACAAGGCCGGCACTGAGCCACAAGCACACAATCAGCATATAAGTTGCGTTTCATGGGTAGTCCCGACCTACATTTTGCGCTCGGGGTGGAATGAATGCGGCTGAGAAGACCTTGGCAAGTCGAGATGTGGCGGTTGAGCGTCGCGGTGATCTGGAATAGCTTGTCGCCCACCTGAAGCTCCTCTTCGCCATGGGCCTTGAGGTACTCAAAGATGGCAGGGTCAATCATACCGGCAGGGTCGGTGCTCGCCATCTTGGGTGATCTTTGACTGATGGCACAGGATCCAAGGATGTGAAGATGAAGAGCGGATGGCGGGGAAGATGTCTGACGTGTGCAGCGTGGGAAGGTACGAACTTTGAGATGTTGATATGCAGGTACAATATTGCGACCACACTTACGCCGGGCTGTTAAAGCTCACAATTCGTTACAGACGGGAATCAAATTTTGATCGCAGTATTTTCTCGTGCTTGTTCTCACGTATCTGTCTGTATGTAGTTGCTACAGTAAAACTGGTGATGTCTAACGGTAGATGCCCGCGATTGCGACAAGCTGCCCGCAACTTGCGCGCGCAAACGTCACCAAACCAGTCAAAACACCAAGGTGGCACATCGATATCAGCCTTCTAGGATGACCATGTATCTAGACCTCATCATCCAGAAGCACCAGGGCAAGCCATCGTCCGTCGCCCTAGGGCAGTACCGTGAGGTGTACAGTCCATATCCTCTCCTTAAATATACCATTCCCAAGCAAACAACCACAGCATCATACACCTCTAACACCAGAGACAGACATCTTGATGTTACATAGGGCCTTCATTCTTCTTCACATCCATGGGCAAGCCGTGGACTGCAATGAAAACGGAGATTCGCGTCGCCTGGAGGCAGTGTTATACCAGGGACACGGTGGAAGCGATCATGCGCAAGCACAGAGGATGCGCGACCAATGAACAAAAATTAGAATAATCACGATTGAGTCCAGTAGGACTCTTTCAGAGATTAAACTGAAAAGAACAGATACTACACTTGATCTAAGCCAAAAGGCAAAGAGAGCTGGAGAAGAAAGGAAGAAAAGATTTGGAAAAGCTGGGAGGGGTGCGAGGTATTTATGCAAAACCTGGAAGCGGTGTGGCCGGCAGAATCAGCTCGGCAGCCGGCAGAATCAGGCGGTGGGACATGGCAGATTCAGCGGGTGGGGCCAGCTGAGTCAGAAGATGGTGCTGAGGTGCTGATTAGGGAAAGTACTAGTACGACCACTGCGCCAAAGATGTGTATTGATGGATTACCTGAAGGCAACGATTGATTGTCCAATTGTTACAGGACCGTGAGTACCGGTACCACTCGCCAAGTGCTCTATTGTCTGAGACCGAGCTGGAAGACTCCTTGATCCATACCACTGCATCCCATCACCTCACGGCTGCCAACCGACCCTTCCCCGTGCATCACCGACTGTTGGACTGTTTGGAAATAGGGTACTTGGCGAGTGGCACCGGTACTCACGGTCCTGTAACAGTTGGACAATCATTACCTTCGAGCAATCCATCAATACCTAGGTACCTACACATCTTTCGCACAGTGGTCATACTCTCCCTAATCAGTGCCGCCGTCTGTAGGTACAAGTACCTACTCTAGGGCCCCCCGCCCAGTAGGACGACACCGCCTACGGCAGCCAAACAGGGGACAATAGACCCAGCAACCAAAGGCGGCTGGTCACCGCCTGCCGCTTCGAGGCTGGTGGTGATTTCTGTTGGTTCTTGAATGAGGTCAGGCCAATAGCAGAGCACGACAACAGGTGCAAAAGGCACCAATTATGTAAACGAAAGTCAATAGACTCAGCCCATGAACACGCATTAGGTAAGACAGTCGTACTCACATGGATTACTTTTCAACGCAAACAGCAATCTTGCGCTCTCTTGGACCTTGATGCCTATTTGCCAAGCAATATCGTCTTGTCTCTTAGCCTCGTATACTACATGCAGTATAGGTCATATCAGCCATCACTGCGGCACTCAGATGTCAGTAGTAGCTGTACCAATGTCGAGTATGCATGGTAGCGGATGAAGCACCCCTCGATTCTCCGGTCTGCAGGTTGTCCATCGGTGCAACTTCGTCACGGGCCAGAGATGACGATGCATGGACTACATATAGGCGGCGCACAGGGCACGATGCGGTGGATATCACCTCCTTTC
This sequence comes from Xylariaceae sp. FL1272, assembly GCA_022432385.1. Lineage (NCBI taxonomy): Eukaryota > Fungi > Ascomycota > Sordariomycetes > Xylariales > Xylariaceae > Xylariaceae sp. FL1272. The sequence continues at coordinate 50,709 of JAJJXC010000063.1, forward strand.
CAACCTTTAGTTGGCTACATGTAGTTTCTTCCTCATAGTACCTTGTCATCGTTGGATCCTACCAGCAGTCAGAACTGTGGCAAACTTGATGCGCCTCGTGTAAACCCAACGACCTCATTCCAAACCAGTCGCTATTCTGGTGACGATGGTACAGTTTATTCGGATTCTTTAGCCTCTTGGGCTTCCACTACTCGACACATGTTTACCACAAGTGCACGAACCGGCCACACATCAACTGCAGCGTCCGCATCAAATCACGAAACGGCAAGTATGACGGTTGGATGTCGATGGCGATTACCGATTGCCCTGAATCCGTGGACTCTTTCTTGCTGTTTGCTAGATATGTATTTGCTGGCTATTTTCAGTACAATTGTGATTGCGCAGACAATTTCCCGACTTGATGCGGAGGAGTTTGCGTCGTAGCACATAAAGCATATCCCGTAGGGTTTTGATTCAAGCATAGTGGTCATCTTCGTCTATAACAGCGGTCTGCTAGCCTGCCATGCTCCGCTGACTGGCATTGCTTCTTATCTATCGGAACATGCTCAGTGCTACAAACCTTGATGATTCGCGATCTAAGGAGCATAAAGATCGAAGTTGCGGTTGCCATCTTCCATTGAAGTGAATCTTTATCACCCCAAGACGACGGTGCGCATCTGCGTACGCAGTATCAAGGTACTCCCAACAGCATCCCAAGACATCACAGCATTGCCATGAAACTGTAGCTATGACATAAATTGCAAAGAAAGTATCTACTCTTGCTTTACCGAGGCGTTCGCAACTCCAAGCTCTCTAATATTTTTGCCGGCAGAGCTTCCTGACTATTTTCAGAGGGCAAGCTAAACTGTAATATCTTTGCACTAGTTGATGACAAAGCCTAGTAGCTTGGCCTCGATGGTGAAGCTCACATTGCCGAGCAGTGCCGCCTATGGATCCGGAGCGTGCAGCCCCACTGAAGATATCTGTAAAGCGAGATATGGTAGTTGAGAGTCTCCCTGCGCGAAACTTGGTTCCGGCGGGCAGACTGGCAGTATTCCATGATGGCGGCGGCCTCTCTAGCGCCGGGTGGAGTGCAGTAGGCGACCAACTTGTCCAAGATCAAAAGAGACAGACAGTCTAGACTCGTTACTGCTCTGAGCGGCTGATAGCGTGGGTTACTAATGCTGGGACGGAAGTGCACCGGCTGGAGGCGGCAGTTGTAAGTATTCGGATACATCTGGCGAGAGGCGATGATAGAGAGGTGGCTCTTATGACTCTTAGAAAGCATGGCAAGAGGCGTGAATAGGCCTCTGATCTTATTGACCAAAGACATTCTCGTGAGTAGACAGACGCTGGGTCATCAGGCACATTGCCACTAGATCGACATGGAGTAACGATATCATCAACTCCAAATGTCTATTATGTATCAATAGAGTAGGTAGTTAAAGTATCCTGAACATGGTGGGCGGGCGATCTAATACTTCTTATGCACTATTCAAAGTTCTCTATACACCCTGTTATACATAGAGTAGGACAGAGTTTGGCCTATTGACGAAGCCATCATTGTTGATATTTTTTTGTTGAAAATCTTACTGTCGACGGTGTGCATCTGCTACGCAGATTCAGGGCGCTCCAAACACAGCGCCACTTTCACGCTGATGGACCGCCAACATGGTACTGGCACAAGCGCCAAGGCCTGAAGAGCCTCACCGAATAGGATTGACGCTTCCAAATGGAATCGATAAAAATATGTTGGAGTTTTCTCTGACTATCCTGAGCAATCAAGTCGATCCGCCATTGCGATGCGCTTCTGTGCTGAACGGCTCCAGCCAGATTATGTGCCTCCAATAACGGTTGGCCCGCTTCGAGCAAAGGATCTTGTTATGTTTCAGCTACTGAATGCCGGGTACCACGAATGTTGGGAGTTAGCGGCACTATTTCCGAAAGCTCATGCGGATGCAAGTTTTTCTACCTATATTATGCGACGAGAGGAAGGACGTAATTCTGCACGTTGCTTCCAAGTCATTTTAGCCCCTCGTTATTCCTTCATAGCTTGACTTAGTGCGGCAGGTACGAGAACGTGTTGCAACCCGAGCGTGACTGTCTACATATGGAAGTTATTTCTACAAGGGCGGCATTTCTAAGTGACTGTAAATGCTTGTTTCTACTCTGTGCGTTGAATGTTTTTTCGCGACTTCGGAGGTGTTCGTGAGGATAGCTTCCTGGCGCAACAACCAAACTCTCGAAATCATCCACATTCGTGTCGCTCTACGGTGCAAACTTCCTGGTATGCATAGAATACTCGCCAACAGGTTGGCGAAGCTAGAGGAAATCATGGTGCATGTTGGATGTTTGAAGCATATGCGTTGGCTTGACAATGCTGGAGCTGCCTGCTTTCTCGGCCGAGAAAATCGACCCTCTTTGTTCTATTTTCTTGTCTTCGATTTTAAGCACCACAGCTGGGAAAATGGTACATAAACTCATAAAAGGGACATTCCTCAATAATTTCTAACATAGGCGAAAAATCCACAGATCTCCGAGACGGCGGGTTTATGCGCGCCTTCGACAGCTGAACAGCCCGTAAATTGAGGCGCTTGTCATCATTGCGCCACTGGATGCTTTTGAGTTACATCCAGGACACAGAAGCTTACCTACGTATCTAAGCACACTCTCAGTAAACCCGCTACTATCCATCGCTATGATGTCTAACAACTCAAGTGCTGAGCACTGATCATGGTAGCGTCTCGCACGGCTAGACTAGGCGCGGCACCGCCGAATGAAGCAGGCAGGAAGAGCCAGCGTTGGCTATTGTCTCTGTCCGTCACGCTGAAAATAGGGATAATACATATCGTGCTACGTCCCTGCCTGTCGCCTCTACCATTCGCTCCGGAGCTAATAGTGATGACAAGTTCTTGTAGATCTATCTCTTTGCACCCTTGCGTCCATTGGTGGAAATTTCTGAACATGGCTTCCCATTAGAAGAGGAATTCAACAGAAATCATCAGCTGGCGTAAAAAAAGACACGCATACCGATCACACCTCAGTTCTCCACCAAAATCGCCAACATGGGTCAAGAGCCGATTCCCCCAACTCCCACGGGCACAGATCTGTCAGGAAAGACCGTCATCGTGACTGGAGGTAATGCTGGAATGGGACTCGAGGCTTGTCGACAGTTTCTGACCCTCAAAGCATCTCGCGTCATCCTCGCTGTGCGTTCCCCAGTCAAGGGAAGAGAAGCCATCGCGAAGCTCAGGGAAGATCCAACAGTGCAAAATGTCCATCCTAACCCAATCATCGAGGCATTTCCCCTAGATCTCGAAGACTTCGAGTCAGGTGTTGCCTTCGTGAGCAGGGTGAAGGCAGAGGTCCCAGAGCTGGATATCCTGCTGAACAATGGCGGTACCAACGTCCTCAAATATCACAAGACACCAAATGGACATGAACGCGTCATGCAAGGTAAGTGAGCCACCTGAAGAGCTCTCTGTTGTCCAGCCGCCTTCCTAGGATGTACGCATGCCAACTCGCAAAACAACAGTTAACACTTACACCCACTTCCTAATATCCCTCGGCCTCCTCCCGCTACTCACATCGACTGCCGAGAAGCGCGGGGCGCCAACACATCTGAGCTGGGTCGGCTCTTCGACGCAGAACGCCCACTCGCTGACCAAGAAGCCCTTGGCCCCCAATGAGACGGTCATCCAGCACTGGGACGACCAGAAGACCTATGATCCCATGACACGGTACCAGGACAGCAAGTTCATGGTCAACGTGCTCGTGCGCGGCCTCGCGAAGGTAGTGGGCGAGGAGAACCCCAACGTCATTGTCAACCACATGTGTCCCGGTCTCGTGCTTACGGGCTTTGACAAAGATCTCCCTCTATGGGTAAAGCCTTTCATGTATGTCTACCGCAAGATCTCAGCGCGCCCCGTTTCTGAAGGCGCCCGGACGTTGGTCTACGCCTCCGCGGTCGAAGGGCCCAAGTCGCACGGCAAGTTCTTGGAAAACAACAGGATCAAAACGTGAGTTAATCCGTTTGAGGCCATCGGTGGGTGCCCTTTGACTAATGTGTGGTGTGATAGGGGCGAAGTCCCTTTCCTTGACGAGGCGGCGGGGAAGTCGTTCCAAGAGAAAGCATGGAAGGAACTCGTGACGGAATGCGCAAGGTACCTGCCGGAGGCTGGCCAATATGCGTAAGGTTAGCAGTCTTCATTATTGTTGTTTCTTATATCAATCTTCATAATATTTTATCAAGTTTTCACAAGCATTGGGTTTTATTTATATGAAATCATATTACAGCAACAAAGAAGAGACTAAACATAATTTAGTTTATATACAACCGCGAGATCTGCGGTGATTGCGGAATACACATAGACTCGCCATCTGTTCTGTCTTGTCATGGCCTGGTCGGGCTTGCTATCAGGTATGATTTTCCGGATATCCTCTGCGGCGTCAGTCCGCACACCGATGGTTGAACGATTATCTTGACCACGTGTGAGCAGTCTGCAGCCGCACCCAGTGTAGTTTCTGTCATAGACAAATATTCCTGCGCTCCTGAATTCAAAGTGCTTAGAATATGAATGGTGATTTTAATTAGTAATGGCGACTAAAGAGGCAAGCACTGCCCCCTGGGTCGATGGGAGTCTTTGACTGATGACGTTTCTCGGCCGAGAGATACATGGGCCGGCTTCACGACTGCAGACGACCCGCCGGGTGATGCCTGGCACATTGGATTTGCGGCGACGTAGAAATCAGATGATGCGTATATTCGCTAAACGTGAGTGGATATGACTATACGGCGAGTGAGTCATATCTAACCTGAAGTCCATTCTCCTTCGTGGGAAATACAGTGCAGAGGGCGTTCGTTCCTCGAACTGCGGGCCTAGGTAGGTAAGGTAGGTTATGTGAGTAGTGAGATAAGCTCTTCAACCCCAATAGGATCGCAATTGGCACATGTACTTGTGTAAATCTCTATTACCGAAGCCAAATCATACCCTCACACACAGACTCGTAGAAAGCCTTGCCATTCTAGACACGTCCTCTCCCGCACAGCTTTATGACGTTTGCCAAGTTCATAATCAGTGTCGCGACGCTATTTGTGCTGGGCTTCATCTTTACTTTTATTTAGTCTCTGAGATGATTCGGCAGTTGGATATGTCGGCGCATCAGCGCGTACTGAAGAGTACGGGTGTCTCGGACACAAGGCGGCGATCTTTACCATCGCTTCGTTCGCCAACTCGGCGCCGATGCTATACTGGACCCTGTTGGAAGTCTACTCTAGACCTGCCCTCCCGGATGAGGTCAGTCGCGACTTGGCAGCGTATACCATCAGCGGGACCCGAGAGAAGGGATTCGTGCTCGACGTCGCGGCGTTCAAGGTCAAGTGTGCGCTCATCGTTTCCGTCATGAGCGAGACGCAGAGGACGCGCCAGGTCAACTCGAGCTTCCGCAAGATCCTGGTCGACACGCTGCTGGATGGGAAACACGTGCTGAAGAGAGGGAATTCATCCAAGTCCCTGGCGATGTGATCCATCAGGAGAGGGCGTTCTGGGGCAGCTCGGCCGGGCAGTCGGCCGCTAGGGGCTTCAGAGCGTTTGGCTTCGCGCCGTATAGTACACATGTCCTGCGCGGAACTTCGCCACCACGGAGCTCTTAATTTTGGTTGCTCTCATGGTGGTGCGGGCTGACATGTCTCTCGTCAAGGGCGAGTGGAGCACCTACATGAAGGCGTCGTGAACACTGCCGAGCTTTCTACCGTGCCATCTCCGAAGACCGACGTCGAAATGCACGTCAAGGTAAGGCCAGAATCGGCTGGCGGGTGGAGCTTGATGAAAGGCGGAAGGTAAAGGTTAGCGACGAGAGCTGAGAGCCTAAGAGTGCTAGGTCAGGGCGAATAATTAGCGTAGTATGGCGATCTCGCTGGCCATATCACTATCAAACATCTAAATTCCTAGTCCTGAGGACTGTTGTAAATAGATCGCCCCCCACATTGAGCTCTCAAGCATCTGGGGGTCATCGTGAACACTGTCACGTTTGAGGACCTGTGCTACTAGGAGCCTCTCTGGTTGAGCTCGGGATACCCCAGGCTCTGGTGGCGCTCGCTATGTCTTCAGCTGGCTGGCGAGCAGTGGTCTCGTAGTCATGCCGATTAGACCGACATGTATTGAAAAATATCGTGTTATCAGCTCTGAGCGATGATATATCCAAACCATCAGGTACATTTACAAGACCGGAAGCCACGATACCCCTTGTAATGCATACCATGGCCGGCATGTATGCGTACACCACATACACCTTGAGTATATATGATGTTTGAGAGACAATTTGGATTCTGTTGATTCTAGCAATAGCCAAAGCAACTATGGCCTTGAGATGGATTCACAATAATGCGAGTCGAATCATTTCCAAACCCTTGAGCACAAGCCCTCCAACATATGCCCATGTCGGTCTTCACTTCGCCTGGAATGCGAACAGTGTCCTTCACTTTCAACACTTTTCATTAAGCATTGCAGGCCAGTTGTTTCTGTGCACCCAGAACTCCACTCCTTCCTCCATGCCAACTCTCAAATTCCATCTTTTCCTGCTGAACACAATTATTAAATATGCGAAGTACAATATTGTACGGCTCGTATGTCTCGCCGAGAAAAGTCTTGCGCTCTATAACATGATCGCATCAGTCTTCTATAATCATGCCTCAAATTTTTGAAACAGTAATCATGTTTCAGTGCCAGAATTAAACCTCAAGCTTCCCAATGCGTTCACATGAGTGCTATGTGTTAACATGTTCAGACAGTGATCATGTTCTAGTGCCAGAGTCAAATCTCGAGCTTCCTAATGCGTTCACGGGTAGTGCTCTGTAAATCATGCATCAGAATGTGCCCACAGTAAATTGGTTTTAGTATCAGAGCCAAACACACAAAAGGCCCGGCGAGCAATCCGGACAATCGCATGAAGCACAATGGGAACAATGGCGCTTCACGCAATTCGGTTGATGGCGCTCAGCGCAATCCGAAGATTATTCGGCGAGGTATATTTACTATGGGCAAGTGCATAAAACCATTTGCGCATGTCACCTTTATCGCATAAGGATTGTATTAAGGCATTTCATTACCCCTTTATTAGGTTATGCATTGCCTTATCCGTCTCCATTGTTCCCGTTTCTCTTCTTGTTCTTGCTCTTACGCCGCCTCTTCTACTCTAGAAATCTAGGTCCCTGATCCTTCCCGTCTACATTTCCCATTGCCGAATTGGCGCAAGTCTAGTGGTAACCCATTTGAGGCGCAAGAAGGTGCAGCATCTCGAAGACGGCACCGCAAACATCGGCATCTAAGTCCTGGCAATCCTCACTGGCCTCGCAGTACTCGGGGACTCGGGCCTCCTCCTTCTCATCTTTCTCCTCGTCGGAAAAATCCATGTCGTAATCCTCGTAGCCGAGAAGTTCACATCCCTCGGTAATGTCACCATCCTCAGCAAGTTCGGTGATCTCATAGTCGTCACTGGCGTCGTCCTCCTCAGAGTCCTGCATCTCCATGTCTTCACCTTGGGAATTCTTCATCTCGGTGTCCACATCCTCCTCGCCATCTGACTCCAGCATCCAGGACAGAGTCGGGCGGTGAAGGGCGAGAGAAGGGATCTGGAGATCGTTCATCTGGAATCGATGGTTGAGGAGGGTCTTGCAAGTGAGTGCCGTACAAAGCAGCTCCATGGGGCCCATGTACTCGTACGTCATGTACAAGACGTAGGTGGGGAGGGAGATAAGGGGCGACTGGGTCTGCTGCTGCGGCTTGGTGTCAATGATCTGTGGGTTTCAATGAGTTAATAAGTTGTTTCATTTACTGTTGTGATGCATAGATGCTACTTACCGATCTGGGAACGACGAAATCAACCCAGGCATAAGGGTGCTCCTCGCTGCATCGTTGCAGTGACCAAGACAGTTGCGTGCCAGAGCCGGTAGGATCAGGGGCCAACTCGCGAACGCCGTTGATGAAGGGCATTGTGGCGATTGTTGGTGCTGAGGCGAAGGGATTATGATGAGCTGGCCTTTCGGACACGGTGGATGTGGGGGGTCACAGGTGATGGCGAACAGAAAGTGGTGGGAGGGCACACAGGGTCAAAGAACCAGGTCTTTGGGACGAAGGGAATGGGCAAGTGCCTTTCTCAGAACGCGGCCAACTGAAATCAACAACCAGATGATGGCAGCCTAGTGAACTGCAGACAAGAGGAAAAAGGGACAAGAGAAAGGGACAAGACCTTGAGGGGATTGTGAGGCTGAGATGGGAAACCAAGGCTTGGTTCACGATGCAGAGCTGGAATCTTTTTGTGGGTGAGGGGAGGTACATTGTTACTTTGTTCAGGGCAGCCAATTAGACGAATTCTTGCATTTCGCCGTTATCACGATGCAGATTGGGAAGGAACAAATGGCTTCGTCGTCGTTACGGGGCGGCGTTGAGACTTGTTGTTCAAGACTGGTGGTGGCCACTCGCCGTTCCGGATCGACGCCGATTAAGCCTTGAATGATAAGTAAGCATCGATGCCCGTAGGAAGCACCCCATGACCAATAGGGAACACAGCGTTATTTCTTACGGATGTGAGAAATGACTGATCAGGGAAGCTTTTAGAAGTTCTATAGACGCTTGTTCAGAGTGAATAGTAATGGGATGAGTTTGAACTTATCTACCGAATGGCCGTAGAAATAAGTCCTGTATATGTCATACAGTTAACCTCTTACTATATGTTCTATGAAGCATGGTCGACCTGCTGTATATGGAAAGACGAATAAATGGGCCATTTATTATATCATAAAGTATAATATTCTCTTTTCTTTCAATGTCAATGTCAAGATTGATACGGTGTAAATTTCGTAGATTAAGAGAGAATCTAAGCTGATGCTGAAAGGGACAGAACCACTATTATATACATGCCTGAGATGAGCTGAACCAGATGCAGAGAGTACCTTCGCACCCCACATCTGACGCTCAGGCCTTGTAAGGCTCGTATAAAAAGGTGAAGCTGTTCAAAAGTAAGTGAGGGTTCGAAACTAGATGCTCAAATACGGGGAACAAAGAACATACAAGGTTGGATAGGGGTGAGGGAACACGGGAGACGGCATGGTAGGAGAACAAGAAACATAGGAATTTAGACAAGGGAAGTAATCAGTTCGCAGGACTCTGAAATGTATACCTTGACATCGAGTCCGAATCATTTCGGTCATTATATTAGGATGTTGTTTTACATATTGATACAGTGAACTGAGCTGTGTACTCGTTCCCGAGCAAGCCCCAGCGATCTAGTAGAGGAGATTAGGTCTCGTATTGTTACACATATCGATCTGAAGCCTTCCCAGGCGCAGAAGCGATTCGTTTGAGACCATCTTGAGCCTGCATGACACCCGGGGTGAAGCCGATCTTCTTGCTCAGAGCAAGGCTTTCACTGAAGCGTCGTTTTGCCTCCTCAGTATCACCAGTCATCGCAGCGATATCAGCAAGGTTACACATTGCCACAGCGCAAGCTTCGTCGCATTCCTCGGTCCTGTTTTCGCCCGTAATTTTCTCAGCAGTCGATAATGCTTGTGAAGCCCACGAGCGCGCACTAGCAAGTAGCGTAGCTCGAGTCGGAGCTTGATCACCTCCTGGGCCTGGTAACCCCTGGATAGGGGACTGAACTGGCTGCTGCGCAAGAGAGATGGCAAGGTTGTTCACTGTTTATGAGAGTATGTCAGTATATCGATCGAGTCACGGCCTCGACACGGAGAGAATTCGACAGTACTGACTCAGAACAGCAGTGTGACAGCTATCGCGTGGCGACATTGTGGTGGCCTGTAAGTACAAAGGCGCAGCGAGATAATGCTGCGACTTGGACTCGTAATGATTGGCGAGAGCTAATAATAACTTGTCAGCGAGTGCCGTTCCAAGGGGCACTTGACGAGACTGCAATTTAAATCATCGTACCTTCAAGAGCACCTCCAATCTGTTCCGGAGTCATCCAGTCACCCTCCGCCTCTTTTACGCCCTCGACTTGGCGTCGTTGCAGCTCCTTCAAAACGGTCTCCACAGCCCAGACTAGATGTTCGCCTGCCGCATCGGCCTGAAGGACATGTTCATCGGCACACAGTTCGCCAATCTTGACACTGATCCCCACGGATCTACCTAGAATACGGCTTCGTTTGGCCCATAAGTTCTCGGGCAAGACTATCTCTCCGTCGGCGGCTTCGGGTGGCCTCCGTGCTTCAGCTTCCGCTTTCAATGAGCCGAGTGGCCTTCCTGCGTTGTCGATGAGTCCATCCTTCGCGCTTTTCTCCATTTTGTCAACCCATTCCCTGCAAGCGACGAGGAGTTTCGACAAAACATCGATGGCATTCTCATACTTCCCAATCTTTTCCAGCCATGCGGCTATCTGGATTCGAATCCCCATTACTTCATCGGAGAATGGATCCAGCCCGGCTTCTTTGCATTGCTCTATAGCAAGAGTGTAGTATTTGTGGGCCAATTTGGCATCTGGTCCGTAGTTGGTATAGTATAGTGCGCGACGCAAGGACTTGGCGATCTCGGGCGGGAAAGCAGTAAACTGTTCGGATTGAAAGTAGTGGAAGTAGGTATAAACTACGTAGACTAGAGCACCTGCACAGAATGCAAGACTGCAAACAGGATATATCAGTACATGCTATTCCACGTGCGAGTGCAACACGAGAGAGCGCTGTGCATACATGGCAAAGGCGAGAACAAGCTCCTCCGGACTCTGACGGAAGAGATTACGTAAATTCTTTCCGCGGTAGTGATTGAACAGTGGTCTGAAGGCCAAGCCTTGTCGTAGGGCTCTGAGGATGAGCTTCTTGGGTGGCAGGGGCGGTTGCGACTCTGGTTTTGACTCGTTCGGGCTTGGTGCCTTTCCATTGAACGACTGCCATCTTCTCTGGAGAACTTGGTAGAGCATGCGCGCATCTTTGTCTAGGCATCTAGGGTTCGTCTGTTTTATCGAATGGCTCAACTGTGACCTAGCTGCAGGCGCGATCCGAAGGCATGGAGCTTGAAGGATGCCATTGAGCGGCCGTCGCGTACTGCTGCGACACGCAGACATCGCATCAATGCTTGATCAGTTTGTTGAAGTCAGTGGAAGATGCGACTCGAGATGTGGAGTGACGTGAGAGCGGTTAAAGGATAGCATAGGTTACTCGATTGATGTCGTCAATGCGACGCGAGGACCGAAGTTTGATATGATGAAGTCGATGACGGATGCCAATATAGCTCCGCCAGCTGGTGACAGCTTTGGGTACCCTTGCCGCCACTTATGCCTCGGTCCCCGCTATGATTAGGTGCCCCTCCACCATCATTGCGGCATGTCGTGCTTGTTCCACGCTCATGACGAATTGTAACACCTTGAATCCGTCTCAGGACATCTTCATTGCCCAACCCTCCGCGGCTTCAAATTGGTACAGGCCTTAATCCGAAGCTACTCTTCCTTAACATCCTTTTCACAAAATCTCATATACGCCAGCATCATGTCTGGCAAGTTCGCACCCAAAGTGCCCGTCAATCTCGACCCTCCAAAGGATGATCCGATTACTTTGGAGGAGTTAGCCCAGGCCAATGGTGAGTGCGCCATTGTTCGAATCAACGTCATCTTCATGTATATTTTATTGGTGATACTGTTCCTTGTAATGGGCGATCTCGGAACTATCAAATATGGGGTACTGATGGATGCATTTCATTAGGTCTTCCAGGGAACAAGGCATATGTCGCTATCAAGGTGAGGGCCTACCTCAATGTTCTCCCTGCGACGCTCTGCACTCCATGATCTGCGAAATAGCTTGAAGTACAATGAGCATGAGTGTTATTGATTAGGAGTCTAATGTTCTGTTTAGGGCAAGGTATACGACGTGACAGGAAAAGATATGTACCAACAGGGCGGCTCATACCATGGTGAGTACTACAATCTCACCACTTTCGATTCACCTTCATAGACATAATGGAGCTCAGTCTGCATATCATTCCATCACGCCCTTCCTTGCTAGTATTTCATGGGACGCATTGGTCCCCTCAAAATGAAATTTGACATGAAGCCGATGCTAATACTCTGATTTTTCCTTGTCAGTGTTCGCTGGGAAGGACGCATCCCGAGCTCTTGCCATGACATCTACGAAGCCCGAAGATGTGCAGCCGGAGTGGAAAGACTTGGACGATCAGAAGAAGGGCGTATTGAACGACTGGGTCACATTCTTTTCCAACCGCTACAACATCGTCGGTGTAGTCCAGGGAGCTACGAATATGGAGTAGACGCTTCGAGACAATTTCAAATTAAGTTCATCACGCCCGAGTCAATCACGTTGTTGATGAGAAGTCGTAGATTCTGTGATAAAGGGTTGTGTAAAGATTTATTATTTGTTTATCTGAAGCGTGATTTCAATTCAACACAAGACAGATCTGTCAGATCACCTGTTCGAAATGAGAAAGGAAATTTTAACTCGATCCGACATGTGTCTACACTATCCGACGATTGCTTGAACCAATATCATCGGGTCAGGTACTGTCGATGCACGTAGTCAGAGGACAATTTACGCAAAACCAGCTGGGTTTTTGATCATGACATAACCTAGAACGACCACGTCTTCCGCTTTCCTGTAATCGCTACACGTGTTCGAGACTAAGCCAACACCATATGTCAAACTGCTGCATATGCAGAGTCGCAGCGAGACGTGGGGGTAAATATGAGGATGTCGATCGTTACGCTCAGGTCGCTGTAGAATGTCGCACGACATGCGAGCCTGATGCGAACTGTAGTGGTGACTTGTTTAGGTGCATATGCTGTGTGGTTCATACTTCGCATCCCTATGGGTGAAGGGGAAGAATAGATTGAACGATTTGGATCAGGAGAAAACTCGGTAACGCGGTCCATCAAGGTTGTTCATGGAAAGGCGGCGCTGACCGTTCCCTTCTAGTCCAGCGTACAAGACTAAGCATTTGTCGCCGGCTTATTACTGCGCCTTAACCGTATGCCAAGTTGTAGTGAAACAGTAACACGACGAAATTTGTGGCTATGACTCCGTTGTTCGGTTTGTTAAAGTATCGAATGCGCAATTGAATGATGAATGCATGATGCCAAATTTCTTCCGGCGGCGAAATCAGTCTCCTGCTATTCTTCCGGCTCCCTCTGGTTTTATAAAAATAGCATATACCTCGCATCCGACACCCTCTCGCTGCACATGTAGCTCATGATCTGCTCCAAGGTGGTAATAAACGCGGATCTTTTGATTGCATTACCTAGGTATTACCCAAAACTGAGGAACTGGGCGAAGTTCGTGATCTTCTTGTGCGCCGTCGCAATGCGTCGTGCTGTGCTGCCCGGAAGTAAGGACCTTGTCACCATTGTTTCTGGCGTAACATGCTACAGCCTCAGCTCTCCCCAGCAATGAATGAGTGGATGACAACACGCGTATGACTCAATTGTATGTCGATATCGATACCGACTTCGGCCGGTGCAGGGAATATTCTTCGCCAGTCGACGGATGAAGCAGACCTGGCTTGAGATCTAGATCCCTGGTAGCGAATGAAAATGGTGACGCGGATCATATATCAATGCACTCTCGGGCTCAAAACAACAATTCGACCTCCTGTGTTGCACAATAACGGCAACATGCACCGCGCTGCAATACACCGCGAACCGTGCCGTATGAAACCCCCCTGCTTTCTACCACCTCATGTAACCCCAAAATCCTCCATGTAGGATAGTCAAAGGAATGTCGGCCGGGGCCGTTGACATATTTTCACATACTGCATAGGGAAGCCACCAGCCCGGTCATTTGTTGTACTGCAGGTTTATACTACATACTACGACAACCACGTGGGCGCCACGTTGAGTGCCGTTGCCCAATATGACGGAGCCATGGAATCGGAGATTTCGCCGACAGTTGAACGTCAGTTGAAGGCTTCGCGGTTTATCTTTGCTGCTTCTCTACGAGGTTTGGCTACCTCGTGACGACCAATGTCGCCGTTTCATCTTTCAAGTCCTGGCTAGGTATTAGGGGGGGCTTTATACATCCTAGTTTGTATAAGCAGTCAAAATGGTTATATAACACTCTCGTAGCATGCATACAAGAGAATTCAGTGGATGACTATATCATATCGTAGTTTAGCAGTCTGTGACACTCAGCATCCAATCGCGGGATATCTATAGGCGTACTTCTAGAATATCCAAATTTTCAGCGACCAAGTCACACAGAACGATCATGAAACAACGTCGCATATGCGCGATGTGCTCGTTCTATTGATTCATATGCGTAGAACTTTTCATTCACACCTCCCACCTAACATCTACATGTTTCACAACATCTCCTCTCTATGTGTGCGTCTGTCATTAACGAAAACCCGTATCTCCATCTGGTACTATCTACAGTGCGCGCTTCATTTTCTCAGCATAACCCGCAGACGCTTCGTGAAAACCAAATACTGTAATCAAATACCGCTCAATGGTTCGTTGACCAGATCTCCAGCTCTAATTCGGATAGGCATCGTCGAGCCAATCAGCCTAGCAGCTGTCAATGGTGGTTCGATGAACCCCAAGAAAATTTCCAATGCAGCATCTTCAGCCTCTCAATGCGCGAGGCGTTGCGACATACTTCGTGGGTCAAAATAGCCCCAGATGTACCACGTCACCACCGGTACCGGCGGTCAATCTTGCAAGTTCGGATGGTGAATAACCGAACAAGACTAATAATGGTCTTCCGCATCCGCCACTCCGGTTTGCTCTCGAACAGAAATCTCAGCGTCGTCGGTGGTGGTGATTGTTCTGTGGCAGGCGCCAAATCTGTCCATTGTGAAATCGTAGTCCGTTCGCTAGACATTCATCGCAAAGCTGCCCATCCTGGTACCACGAGTCTCGTAGCATCTTGACACCAAAGCATTGGTGGTTGGGGTCGTTTCGAGCAAAGTGACAATATGCTTTTAGCCTTTGTACCGCATGGTTACAAGCAAATATGAATTCCTCGAAATCGCACATAATGGTAGATGAAGGCTGGTATGCGGACCACAGTCAGGTGCTGCTTGCGTCTCTTGGTAAGGCAGGCTATTGGATGGAGTGGCCCAAAACTGTCAGATCCGGGTATTGTGATGTGGTTTCTTTTGCAGGTGATGACGTTGATCTAAACATATGTCAGCTTGCTTTGATTGAATGAGACCTTTATAAATACCGACTCTGATATGCTCAACTTTGATGACGAGTCAAGAAACTCTCTTAATCATTCATAAAGAGGAAGAGCGAAGCATATTTCGACGACTGGGTACGAGATGTTCTTTATAGTCCACAAGTCGGCTTTTGATGAACCTTCACTCGACCGTTCTTATTCTCAGAACAAATCCCTCCCTCCGAGAGCAATTAATCTGCTTCCTGCGAAACAACTCTCGATATGAAGCGCTTTTTGCTTGTCCAACTTAACCAGCAGCCCCATCTCCTGACGCAGCTTGCCAGCGCTTGAACAGGGGTTGGACACTGTCGACGACTCGTATCTTAGCACAGTCTGCTCAACTCAGTTTTTCCGAAGCTCTTGATCTATCATACGCCCCCACATCACATCTTGTCATCGTTTGGGCTGCTTCTAAAGTTTGCTCGACGCCGCAGCTCGAACCACTTTATGATATTGACCGGAACGGTCCAATCAAACTTCAGACGACGCACTGTTGCATAAAAGCCATTTTCACGTTAATCCTCTTCATCTCAATTAGTAATCAAGACAAATCGGAGTGAGGCTCTCTCGACTGATGAAATACTGCTACACCTAATCGACTCCATAAACAGTCACCTTGCTCCAATCGTCACTGAACACTCGATTGCTTACGGCTTGTCGCATATTAGTACAGGCGAGCTTGGACGTGGATATTTGGGCGTGCCAGGAAGGTGACATGTCGCGGGTGCAACGACGGTAAGATGCTTTTTCTGGACTTATGGTTGCGCCCAGAAGCCTGGTTGATAGAATCTGAATCTACCCACCCATACAAAACAAAGTTGTCAATATGCGGGAGCAGGGATAGGATCACGGAGCGGCCCGCAGTCAGATAGATCTTCTTTTCTGAGACGGCATCATCTTTCCGCTGCATGAAGGATGCAGTCAATATTCCTGGCGTACTTCTTACAACAATGTCAACACAGACAGTATTATAACTGAGGCGCACGACTAACTCGGCAGTGTGACCTGATTCGTAACAGAATCAACCCACGATATTCTCTTTCCGAAGCGACTTCTAGAAGATTGCTGTATGGTACCCGACTTCGTACGATGCTAATCACTGCGAGGACTTTGTGTGAAAATCTCAAGGTAGCGCATGGGCTGCAGGCGGCCTATTCGCACTAGGGGGACTATGACCTGCATCCGGACGGTAGTTTTCACAAGTCATCCACATCGACCACGAGCCCTGGACGGCAAGCCGCCTGAAGCTATGGGACTCCCCCCCGCCTCATAGATCGATTGGCACCAAATGGTTGGTTCACGGAGATTTGCATGCTGAGCACAGCACCTCAACTCTGTCTTTCTATGAGCTCGGCGCATGGCACAACGTCGTCGATCAAGCGCGACAGAAGCCCGAGGCAGGACGAGGGAGTTGTCAAAGTCTGGACGAAACATGAAGCATCCGACATTCTGATTCTCGCGTGGTCTATATTGACCTGGTGATACGTGGCAATGAGACTGTCCTCTACAACCCCATTAGTGCACTTAAGTAAGCTCGTCCAATATATATCATCGCATTACTAAAGCGTATATCTCAAGTGCCAAATCCAATCGCCAGATTAATAATCAAAAGAGCTCAGCAGCACAAGACGAAAGGATTCTGACATCTTTGCACTGTGTTTTCGTGATGACGTTTTCTCAGTCGCTTGAAGCCCTTTGTCGACATCTCCCAGTCCTCCTTAGAATCAACGCGATGTTTCCATGAAATAGTTGGGATCGAGTTACTGCTTTCTTGTACATAGCGAAGCGACACCACGTGTATACCCGAAGAATCAGTAGACGTCAGTGCTATTATGCCTCGCACTTCTTATGAGACATTCTTTTCTATCACCATATGTGACGTAGCCGAGTTTTGTTGGTACTTTACTCGTCTCTAGGATTACTCGTGCTTTATAAGCTGTTCATGTACCAGATCAACACGATCAAGGCTTCTCCTGACTATGTCAATGGTGGAACGAGTAGCATCATGAAAGGGTCAATACGAACATGCTTTCGAACATGCTTTAACACCAATATCTGACCGAGAGGAATGACAAACGAAAGTATACCAATATGCTTCGTGACTTCAGTGCCCAAGTTCTCATCGAGAAAACCACTGGCATATGGACCAGACAGTACCACTAGCTAAGTCTATCTAACAAGCTTCAGAATAACTACGCAGGGTATGCCAATTCATCCTCATGAATTGTGATAGTGAACTCTTCTGTACCTTAGCGACGATCATAATGCTTATAGTGCAGAATTTCTAGATACTTACTGTGCTACTTTGTTATGCGCGGTCGTAATCGAATTGATGAGCTTACACACGCTCAACATCAACCGAGTGGCATTCGTACGCTTGCAATCGGTCGCATACACACCCATCCTTTGCTGTTTGCCCAATGCTTCTGAAGAAATCGTGAAGGTCATTGACATTATGAGCAGTTCGGCTGCGTCGACCGTTTGCAAAAAAACAAGTTTGAGGCTCTGTGGGCCAATGAAAAGCACATAAGCTCCGCCCGCCGACAGACAAACGGGCGACGACGACCCAAAGCAGCCGGCCCAATTGGGTACCTTAGGTATTTCGAGACCACTCGGTCATACTTTGATCGCATCAATCATACTGCCGGCGGTCGACCATCAGGAGTCGGAGAATAGAAATAATCATACGACAGAGATGGCAATGTCGTGCGTTCACCAGATGATGCAGGTGATGCAGGCTCTTAGTACGATTAATTGAGGCTCCGCGCGAAGTAGAAAACGCTGGCCAGAACAGGTGGAATGAACGATGTGGCTGTGCTGTACCACAGGTACCTTAGGTATGCGGAATGCTCTGTAAAACTCCAACAGCGGTCGTGCGGTCCGCCTCACTTTTGCCTTGTGGTTGCCTTGTTCTTGGCGTCGCTCCAGTAGAGCGAGACATAGACCTTTGCTTCCCCATCCCCGTGCGTCCGCCCACCGAACAATGCCACAATCCCATCCTTCTTGACCCCTCCGTCGGCGTCAGCACATCCGTCATCGCCTTTCCCGTCTTCTTTGCTATCCTCATTTGCTTTATCTAGCCTCGAGTAATTGACTTCGACGACTTCGACATTCCCGCTGCGCCAGCGGCATCGAAGAAGGCAGTTCTCGGGAGCTGTTTGCCTCATACCTAGCGCCTTGGGCTCTTTGTTGCGACCGGGAGATCAATCGAGTCCACTCCATACCTCGAGGCTCCGCTGCACTCTTGAGGCCCGCCGCCATTCCGTCTTTTTGGGAGGCAACCAGCACTCCGACTAGCATCTATAGTTGCCAGAACCGGGCGAATCACTTTGAACAAGGCCACCCGATTTGCTTCACGACTTTTGGCTATATTTTATCGGACTTACTTCATCGTATAGTTTATTGGGCGCGACGTGGTGGTTTTTGTGCTCGAGAATCGCCAATATCTGTAGACGGAAAGGTCCCGGATTTGAGGAATTCCCTTCCTCAATGGCTGCATCTCTCTCACGATGACATCGATCATAATGCAGGCCCAATAATTCACTATTTCTCGAGACGCTTCGCTGTATCATCTGGACTTCAGGTCATTCATTGCCTGCAACAAGGCTACCAGTGTCTTCGTAGCGACCATCCGATTGAGCGCTTGCTTTGGTAACCGTGATACCCTTTCGTCAAAATCTTGGTCTCGAATTTGATCTGGACAATACGAGGCATCGGCCTCGTGAACAATCTTGGAACATGTCACACAACCACCTTGCACTGGACTTGACTGGGACTGGCCAGGACATGTCCCATTATGTTCCACGGCCACAGTCTATTGAAATACCCCCTGAATATGACCAACAGACCGGTTTACCATCCGACGGACACATGAACTTCTCGCCTACTTCCCAGACATCGGACAAGAATCCTATCGCTCGCTTTTATATGAACAACGACGGCCCGTGGCACCCACTCGTAACCGATGGTACTGTAGCTCCTAGGCTTGACCAATTTAGTTCCCAAGGATCAGGTCGACCAAGTCTAGTACAATCCGAACTCGACTCCGGCTATGGTAGCTATCACCAGCAGCTCCGTCATAGTGTGACAAATGGCTCTGTTTGCGACGACACGTTGGCTACCGACTTCGATGAACAAAGCATTATATACTCCGTGCCAGACTCATCCTTCGTGCCGGATGCATGGCAGCGCCAAAGGCCTTCAGCCTTCGAGACTCCGATTCCATTCGACCCTATGAAATGCGATACATGTTTCAAGAGCGTGAGGACCAAATCAGAGCTCAAGTTAGTGCTATCACCTGACAAAGAATCGATCATCGTATCATGTCCGTACTAAGACTTGCAATCGCAGGAAGCACCACCAACGCCACACGAAGCCATTCAAATGTGATGTCGAAGATTGCCAACGTCATACCGAAGGCTTCAGTACTGTAAACGACCTGGATCGGCATAAAAGGAGCGTACATCCTAATACTCAAGCGGGTGGCAACCGTTATCGTTGCACATTGGGTGCTTGCAAGAGCAAACTGAAGATATGGCCACGAGCGGACAACTTCAAGGCTCATCTCAAACGACTACATCAGAAAGACCCTATTACGGATGAAGAGCTCAATACCTTCTTGTACATGTACGCACCCTTATTGTCACCTTCATCATCGCTATCCTAATTGCCATCCCGCAGACCTTCATCGCTTCCAGACGATCAAGAGTCGCAGTCTGTGTACAGCGAAGCTACTAACACTACATATGGCCCGTCCAACGCATGGCCGCAATTCGAACCTCCTCAGAAGATGAACTCAACCACGACTTTGAGCCGGGGACACAGTGGGGCGAACCTGTCCTTGCCAAGCTCGCAACAGGACGTCAACGACATGTCCGTCTCCATGTCCAGGGTCATGTCACGCCAGGAATCATATCCGAATAACATCTGTGCAGAGTCTCAGAGCATAGCAATGCCGTCGTCGACTGTAGAAAACAGCCAACTACGCGATGACACCGATATGTCCGACATAGTTCCAGCGGTACAACCAAACCCGGCATCAAATAAAGGGCAATCCTTTTACCAGAATGGTGTCAATAAGTCTTACAATTCTCAGCCCGTCGCATCGAATGAGTCGAGTCCATATCAGCATGCCGCCAACGAAGCAGTACAAGCAGGGTTCGAAACAGACACCAGCTATGGTTTATTGACGAACCCATCGACGACCACAAACTCCTCACTGCCGAGTGTGAATCAAGTCTCGCTGAATATCGACGATCCGGCTGCTGTGAAGGAGTTGCTCATGAAACTACAAACCAAAGGCATGCTTGCACAGTTCGTGTTCAAAGATGATCATGTTGATGGATCAAATCCACCACCACCCGCAGAGGTACGGAAACCCGATAGCCAATACGACGGCCACCCCTGTCCAATCTGCTCTAAAATCTTTGTGCGAAGGTGTGAGCTCAAGTAAGTCTCCACCCAAACCTGTCATATCGCATTGTTTCGGACTCTAATATCGACTTCAGAAAACACGAAAAGCGACATGAAAAACCCTATGGTTGTACACAACCCGATTGCGACAAGCGGTTCGGAAGTAAGAACGACTGGAAGCGGCATGAAAACACCCAACACTTCATGCTGGAATCATGGCGATGCGAAGAGAAAAAGAGCAACTTGGAAAACGAGCCATGCGAACGAGTCTCGTACCGAAGAGAAAACTTCAAAAACCACCTCGAAGTCGACCACGGGATCACGGACCAGCACACCCTGGAGCGGAAGATGGAGAAATGCCGAGTTGGGCGAAACTGCGAGGCCAGGTTCTGGTGTGGGTTCTGTGGCAAGATCGTCGAAATAAAGCAGAAGAACATGCAGCCCTGGGTGGAGCGGTTCAACCACATCGACGAGCACTTCACCGGCAAGAACCAGCGACAGGCTCAAGAGATCGGGGAATGGAAGAATTTCGACCCGACACAGCCTAAGAAGGGCTCGCCTCTGGATGACTCTGATAGCATCAGTGAAGTTGGCGTGGTACTAGAAGCCGCTATTGTGAAGCCAAAGCCACAAGATGTATCTTCTTCCCTCTCAGATCCAGGCAGTGCCAAGCCGAAGCGGAAACGGGATGAAAGTGGAAATGCTAGTGGGACGAAGAAGAATAAACATACAACCGTGGGAGCTCCTTATCGTGTCTGCGTAAGTCTCCGGAGAGTCCTTTTCTTCTGGTCTCTGAGCCACGAGCTAACGGAATCCTAGTGTGCCTGCGGTGAGATGATCATGAACTCACAGCCCCAGTGCCTTTGTGAGCATATACCGTGCATGCACTGCCGATGATATTTGCGATGATATTTCTATATAAGATTGGAGAAGAGGGGATGGCACATTGTTCGCATGCGGGATCTGATTGACGTTTTATTATTTGGCATTTTACGAGTGGACGACGTTATGATATACCCTGCATATAGAGAGATCTACGGTTGGAAACGTGGTATGGCATGTTGATGTATGTTGATTATGGCTTTGGAAATGATGTTGGATGTTATGAGTTACTCTGCTCGTTACGACTTCAATGATGGTGAAGATGAGATCCAACGTGCAGTACAGTGTGAGACATCCTTCTCCAGCTATCTACCTCTAGGTAGCGAAGATTCCACTGTGAATCACATCTTTCCAACTTACACCTCAGTGACGACCGGCTACAGATCATTACCAATTGCCCAAAGTCACGACAGACCAGGAGGTGCTGGCGGTGTACTGCTGCAGAAGCTGCTGTGCCCACGAACAGCTTAGTTAGAGCTGGAGTATCGGATGGACACCTCAATCGATTGGTAAATAAGCTCATCCTGTGACATGGAGAGTCATTGAATCTTTGCCCATCGCGACTCGTTCGAGTTGACATTGTAAGAAAGGCATGCAGAAATTGGTTGACTGGCGAACTGGTGGAGTTGTTGGTTGGCGCGCCACTGGGCGGAATGCCAAAGTTGCCTCTCAATGGTGCCACGTGAGAGAACGCGGGGTGCAAGTAGAGCCGCTGATTGGCGGTGAATAGCCGGATAGGGAGGAGCTTGCTATCTATACTGTGTTCACACTGTCTCTGGGTCGAACCACACTCCGGCAAACTCTCGCCGTTTCCAGAATCTGGACCCCCAAATTCTTTTCTGCTGACTGGGCCTCTCCACTGCACCACCCACTCAAGGAAAACTTGGAATCCACTCTGTTTCCGCCACCGTTTCCCGCCTTTTCTACTTGAGCCTCCAATTCTCTATACGACCACTCCTCCTTCTCTCCTCACCCCAACTGCAACGCTTCACCACCAGAATCACGCAAGACTTTCTGTCTTCGCACCATCTCTGCGCAGCCCCAGGCAATAAATAGTGTCATCCGAACTGTTCTTCTTCGAAAACAACAACCGCCATCACCAATCCAGAAACGACATTCGACTCTCAGTCACCGCCACTTGTCAAACCAACTGACTCAGTCGACTTCAACCTTGTCTCACCCACCCCAATACCACTCTACAAAGTCAAATCTCCAACCCTGGATTCCCGCAGCAATGGCGCCAATGAAAAACAGTAACAACAGTAGTAGTAATAATCACTACGGCGAGGACAAGCCACTCGTCAACGTCCTCGCCTCGTGCTACCTCGTCTCCCCCAGCGCCTCGCTGAAGGGCCTGCACTACTGCACTACCGGGGCTGCAGGGGCCGAGTGGTATTCCTGAGGTCCCCATCTCAGGCCTACCCTCCCCCCCCTCAAGTCCCCCCCTCGCGGCCATCACCTCGTCCAACGAGCTGGCGCTGCAGCCGAAACCCAAGAAGCGTCACGGCCGCAGCAGCTCCGACAAAGTCACGACGAGCCTGACGGGACGCAGCACAACTAGCAGCCGCCGAGGGGGGGCAGCATTTCAGATAAGGGATGAATGTGAGAGATTCTTCTGCGAGACCATGAGGGCCGTGTTCCAAGGTGAGCGGAACAGGGCCGGTAGTGGCTCCTTCTTGTCTGGTGCTTCATGTGCAACGAATGCGCAGCAGCTCACGCCGCCTTACGACAACATGGTCGTCGAATTCCCACCCACGCCGCCTTCTTCGCTTCCCAGAGATGGTCTGACGACCACGACTACGACTGGAGTGGAGGCGAAGGGCTGGATGGAGTTTTGGGATTACAAGGGCGGTGCGAGTTTCCGGGCTTTTCTCGCCGAGGACGGCGACGAGAAGTCTTTGTTCGCGTTCATTGATGGGGGGCTTATCGGTCGGGATCTTAAGCATGCGTACGTTTCTCTCTCCTCCCCCTGCCGCCCTCCTTTCCCACTTCCCTCTCAACCCCAGTGTATTAGTACTAACAAAGCAGCAGTCTCGTAGCATTCATAGAGCTGGCCGACGTCCCTCTGGGATGTTCGCACGTCATCATCTGTCTCGATCGCCTCATGCCTGAGGACCATTCCAAAGCCCTGATGAAGAGTCTGCAGTGGGTTGGCTTCGAGCTCACGACGCTCGATCACTGGGCCGGTGAGATCGATGTTATCAGTGACAAGTGGTTGTTCATGGGAATGGAGGTCTAGTCGTCGCCGTCTCAGCTGTCTGAGCTTGTCCTGCTCACTCGTTTTGGCATCGGGAAAATCCAAACGCCATCTAATCATGGGCAACTCGCAGAGAAGGAGAGTGGCAAGAAAAGGGGAGTAGGGGCAGCATATGAGGAGCAGATTTCTTTCTACTGCGCATTGCTGGGAGTCAGGGTTTGTTGCGTCGGAGTTCGCTGCATCAGGATACCATCTCGCAAAATCGTCGATTGATCAAGGGAAAAGCTTAATGACTTGCAACGAAAAGGAGTCAGGAAGTAGGAATGCGCAGTTTTTCTATCCATAATCCATATCAATACAAGGTGATCTATGCAAACCCCTATTCCAAACCTTTTCTCATCTATTTCCAAGCCAAAGTCAAACTACCGCCAACGCCGTGATATCTCCCATCCCCATTCCTCGCTCAACCCCTAGCCCCCTTCTATATCCCCTTCACACTCATAAATCCCCCTCAAAAACCCTAACCTCCAACCCAGCACCCTTCAAATACTCCTTGACCTGCCCCACCGTATACTCCCCCCTATGGAACATACCCGCACCGAGCGCAGCATCAGTAGTAGTCTCCCTAAACACCTCCTCGAAATGCTTCGGGTGGCCCGCGCCCGAACTAGCAATAACAGGGATCTTAACCGCAGCCTTAACCTGACTGATAAGCTCCAGATCAAACCCGGAGTTGGTCCCGTCTCTATCAATGCAATTGAGCAGCAGCTCGCCCGCACCCATAGCCTCGACCGCAACCGCGAGTTCGACGACGTCTAGATCCCTCGTCTCGCGGCCCCCGCGGATCGTACAAGCGTACCAACAACTGCGCTCTCCCTTTGGACCAGGGAACTTTGTAGTGATAGTATTATGACGAGTCGCGTCTGGGGAGTCGGGGACATAGACACGCTTGGGATCCACCGAGACAACGACCGCCTGATTCCCGTACGCGCGCGAAATCTGCTCAATCGCCGTGTTCCCATACAACTTGCGTCCATGGGCGCCATAGTACTCCTCGGCCGCTATCACGGCGTCGCTCCCAATAGACACTTTATCCGCGCCGGACTGGAAGTACATGGTCGCGATCTCGAGCGCGGAGACTTTCGTCCCGTCCGTGTCTATCGTGTCTCTTATCCCGCCGCCGATCGTGAGCGGCACGAAGACGGAGAGGGATGTTTGGCGGAGGATCTCCAGCATGGGCAGGTCGGCGAGGGGGCATTCGCGGAAGGACGTTATGTTTAGGAATGTGATTTCGTCTGCCCCTTGCTCGTAGTATTTCTTCGCCATTTCGACGGGTTTGCCTAGGTTTCTGACCCCTCTTTCGGATGACTTCTCGCGGACGTCGTATTGGTCGCCTTTTGTTACTACCAAGTCCCCGGCGTCGTTGGTTCGCACGTCGAGACAGGCTATTACGCGGCGGGTTAGTCCGCCCGTGGGCGCTGGGCCCGCGAGCGATTGGCCGAGGGTGGAAGAGCCGCTGCGGTCGAGGAAGGACTTTATTACGCGCAGACCCGCGACGCCGGATTTCTCGGGGTGGAATTGTGTGGCTAAGATGTTTCCCTTTGCTACTGCGCCGACGAATGTTTCGCCGCCGTAGGACCCCGTGGCTACCGTCCAGCCTTGGGATTCGAGATCGCCCGGTACGTAGGGCATCTTGTAGGAGTGGACGTAGTAGTATTTGCTCTCTGGTCGGAGATCGTACAGGCTCTTACTACTGGCGTTTGCGCTGTTCCAGCCTATGTGCGGTACGCTCTTGTCTGTGTCGTTAAATCTGTTTAGCTTTCCCTTGATTGTTCCTAGGCCCGCGACGGAGTCATCTTCTGATGATCCTTCGAAGAGAGCTTGCAGCCCGACACATATGCCCAGGAATGGCTTCCCCGAGTCGATATGCGCGCGGATGGCGGGGATGTAATCTGCGGATGCGAGTTGGCTTAGACAGTGGCCGAAATGGCCTACGCCCGGCAGGATCAGACTGTCGGCTGAGGAGAGGTCGGCAGGTGATCGAATCCATGATACGGTGTATCCGCATTTCTCGATGGCGTTTACGAGGGAGCGGACGTTGCCTGCTACGTAGTCGAGGAGGTGGACTGTCGGCATTTTGGAGGGGTTTGCGGGATGCTGTATGGGATTAAGTGTTAGTGAGGATAGGAAGAGGATCGATCCCAAATGCGGGACCGAAAGATAATGAGGCCGAGTACTAATAACAAGAGCCTCTAAATCATAATTGTGAACGGAATAAAAAGGTTGAGAAAAACCGATGATAGTTGCCCGAGGCCGGACGTGGTGTGACGACAACCGGGGTGACTCAAGGTCCCTCACAGGATATTTTTCCTGCTGAGGAGGGGCAGCTATTGCTTGGAACCTTTTACCCCTCCATTAGTGAGGTTACGCCCATTGTGCCGGGTTTGACCGCCAGGATGTCGCTGAAAGGGGCAACGACCTCACTGTGCTTCGTGCATTAGCGCCGTTTTCTTGCGTCTAAACTGAATGTCGATCATTTGGAGATGGTTGAATAAGATTATCTCGTGCTTCAATTCGGGGTCCAATTGATTTTACACGCTCAACTTCCGAAGTTGTAACTACATTTGCCTTGTCACCGTACTCATCTCAATGAACGTTCTCATCCATCACCGGCTCCAACATGGCGAGCTTGGCTGAGAGCGCCTATGCCAAAATGGACATCGACTCCGAGCAACCACCGCGACCTCAGCCTCAACTCCAAGGTCCTATTGACCCCATCTCCATTCCCACAACCTTTCGACCACAGGAGCAATCGCAAGATGGCCAAGACGATAATTCAGAGTGGGAGTACGAGTACTCGACCACCGAAACAGAGGTATGCGACGAGTTTACTCGCAGTCAGTCAAGTTCTGCAGCTAACAGCCTCACAGACTTTCTACGTCACCCTCGACCTCTCTAAGGAAGACTTCAGAGCACAATACGGCAAATCGCGCCTTCCCTTCGCCTCAAGAGGCAGCTGGCCCGTGCACAGGGCGATGGAGGGCTTCGTCAACCGACGCGACGGTGCCCGCCCCGGTACATCCAGCAGCAATTCAGATGTGGAGCCCGAACCCGAGCCCGAACCTGAAGGGGAGGACGAAAACTCCAACGACGAACGCGATGCGACAACACCACCCGATCGAGATCCAACACTCTCAACGACCACAAACCGAGACCGTGTTCAAATCCTCGACCTCCACACAACCGAACCCATGATATCCTACAAAGGCCGCATATTCACGGGACAATGGTACACGAACACAACCACCGAACTTCTCCTCACACAGCACGATCCACACATACCACTCCCCTGCCTACGCCATCTACCCGATTCCGTCGATCTCCTCGCCGCGAGCTCAGCGCGCATCAACGTGGTCGAAAAGAAACTCAAGCGATCCTCGCAAGAGCGCAAACGCGCACTGGCGTCGATGCGAACGAGCGCCATGGTTCTGCCCCCTGTCGATAAGAACGCGACTGAGGAGCGGATCGACCAGAGGAATTTCCTGGCTAACCTCATGGCTATCAAGAAACGTAAAGGGGAGACTGATGAGGTCACGGTCATTGCGAGGAGTATGCAACAGGCGAATAAGCGATCCCGGTACTTGAAACCCCGGGGCCCCAGGGGTGGCAGGATGCTGGCGAGTCATGTTTACAGACGGATTAGAGATGAGGAGGGGATCCCGACACAGGGGAGGGGTAGAGCGGGTAGAAAGAAGGGCAGAAGGGCCAGGGGAAAGTTGGCTTGGAATCTCGAAAGTGTGCCGCTTGGGCGGCATCAGAGGGAGGATGGGCAAGGTGAGGGCGAGGAGGAGGGGGATGAGGGCGAGATGCTGTCCATGCCTACACCAGCCCATTGGGGCGATCTTGAGGAGGTTGGAGGTGACGGGAAGACGACTCGACATGGGAGTGGTGGAGAGGATGAAGATGGGGATGAGCCACCTGGTGAGCATGATGTAGCGGGTCGCTCCGATGGTGGCGGAAGTGACGAAGGCAGCGAAGATCGTGACCAGGACGGAGACGACAATGACATTGACGAAGGCGAAGAGGACGACGAGGATGTGGACGTCGACGAAGATGCCGATGCCGATGAGATCCAGTATTATACCCAAGAGGGCGACAATGACGATGGTGAAGACAATGATGAGGAAGACGAAGATGACAGCCAGGACTCGGACGATACCGATGACGATCAGGAGATGGAGGATGATGACAATGAAGACGGCGAGGATGAGATGAGTGAGCTCGATGAGGATGTCTCGCCGTCGTAGTTGTGGTTGGATTACCCCGCCCCCTTCCCATAAAGTAGTTGAGATACCCCGATGAGAAATGAGAGTGAGAGCATCAAGATCACGGCCACTATTTGAGAATGTTTATGGGTGTTGCTTCAAGATAGGATTTCGTAGCCTTTCTGCACTTTCTGTATTTTCATCAAATACAGACACCCATGCAGAAGCACAGAATACCCTGCACTATTTCCACCATTTAATCTATCCCTTTTTTGCTCATACGTGACGCATGCCCGGCCTACATGCAAGCATCTGATGCACCCTTTTTTACCCTATTCACCATTTTCTACCCATTCCCACTCAACGATCCATTTCTTTCCCCTAACCGTTCCCCTCGCCCCAACCACACACAGCCATTCCCCATGCATAGTCCTGCGCTGCTCTCCCCTTGCAGCAGAGATCACAGAATCACATCAAGTCATCGATACTTTTATCAGCGTCCTTCTTAATAAGATCCACCATACCCTCGGGCATGATCGGTTCTCCGTCTTTGTCCTTTACGTAGCGGAATGGCATCTCGGTTGATTCGTGCTCGTTGATTTTTAGGTCGGGGTGGTCTGTGTAGGGGATGTTGTTTAATGTCCCTGCGATGTATTTATTGTCAGTGAAGGGTCAGTAGGGGGCAGGAAACTGACGGTCTATCTTGTGGACTGGTAAGGGTGGATAGAAGGGGGGATGGGGGGACGTACATTGCTCTTCGATAACCATACGTGTCACGCGCACAGCGGTGTCGGTCGTCATTTGTACGGGGCCGAGACGTCGGCCCTCGAAGCCTTTTGTGCGGAGCTCGGAGGTGCGGTCTATTTGCGGATACGATTGTGTTAGTCTCGGCTGGGGAGAACGATTGCAGGTTTTGAATGTGTGATGAGTCGGGATGATTGTTGTGATGAGTGGTGAGTCCTGAAATGGTGTTGAATAGGAAGTTGGCCATCATACCGCGTGGTGGATCATCACCTGCGTTGCTGTTAGCTTTGTTACAAATCATATGTGTGGGAGGGAGTCTAGAGAAGAGGGCGTATAAATGAGTGCGGAAAGAGGACAGAGATGAGCCTCTATCTCCCTCGACCATCATTTCAAACTTTCTCGTGTGAGCCAAATGACCATTGTCAAGCGTCTCTTCATCTTGCTCCTCACCCTCATATCCTCTGCAGGAAACCCCAAAAGAAAGAAAACTCACCCAAAATCCCACCAAACAAAAAGGCATCAAACTCCCCTCTATCATCAGGATTCAAGTCTTTCTCCGCCTTGGGATCAAGCAGACACCTATCACCACCCAATCAGCACTCATCCCTCACGTATCCCTCTTCAGTCACTTACACTCTTTTCCTCTCCTCCCCAGCATACAACTCCTCAACCCCCTTCGTCTCCGCCCGAAACGCACTCTCACTAGTCAACTTCTCCGGCAAATTCGAAGCAAGCTCGGTAGGAAGCGAGGAGAGAATGAACTCGCTGTGCGCGATTCCAGTCTCCTTGGCGATGCATGTGTATTCGAGCTCAGACCAGGGACCGAGCTCTAGGTCGAGATGCTCTACTATGTAGGTTTTCTTTATCGGCATTTTGGCTGTGCCGTCGTGATGAGGTAAGCTGGATTATTCAATGATGTGTTCCTGAGATTGGATTAGCTAGGACTCGTATGTGCAATATTCGATGATTAGAACTGTGACGGTTTATAAGAGAATGTTGAAAATCTGTAAGAGGGGCTATGCGTGATAGCTGTGGTGAGGGGTAGTACTTCAATATTCGGAATTGAGGATCAATTGGTTAGGGGACTCACAGAGAGTTCGCGTCACTTCTCCCCGCTGAGCTCTCACGTGGAATCAAGATAGAAGTGCTCTTCATGAGAATATTGCAATAAGTGAGTTCAAAGTGTGGTGGTGGTTTGAGGAGCTCCACATGTGGTGCAAAGCAGCGGAAATGATTGGGCGCTGTCGTCATTGGCGAAGCTATCACAAATCTCAAGACTGAAGTTACAACTTGAGGCCTACGAGGTTGGATATTTCAAAGACGCATGTCAATAGAGCAGTTTCTTTCAGTTGATCTTACACGTCTTTATCTATTGGGTTGATGATCTTCATTCCGTCTTTTCGTACAATCAATATAGACTCCTCACTCTAGTAGCATGAGTGCTATCAAAGACAGCGAGCCATGTAAGAAAACTGTATGATACATTTCCCATAATCCATGCGCTATGCTCAACCTCGCCATTGTTGTGCAATCTCATTTGACTCCCACGAGGAAAGGCCTCTACTTCATCGGTATAACCGCGCATACACCGTAGTCGCTCTATCTGAGTGCCGTCAAATGGAGAGTGCGCCGTAATAACCATTCGTCAGCAACTGTACCCACATACTCCCATGATCATACAATGATACAAGATCACCTTGAAGCTCAGGCCATAGACTTCCTCGACTTAGGCGCCTTCGCCGACGAAGACGCAAATTCCTTACTCTTGCGCTTCTTAGCCGGACGAGACGAGCCACCCTTGGGTCGGTACCCACCATCGTCATCTCTCTTTCTCTTGCCCTTCGGAGCATCGTACGCCAGTTCCTCTTCCCAGTCCATACCCTCCCCATGATCCCTCTCCTTGTCCCGCTCCTTTTCCTTGCGGGCACCCGTAGACTTCCTGTTACCGCGGGTGCCGGTGCTCTTACGCTTACGGCCGTCTTCCTTATCGCGGTCGTCTTTGTCTTTGTCCTTCTCTTTCTCGAGGTCCTGCAGGAACGTCTTGGGCGCATGGCGTCGAAGCCAGTTGTAGACAGAGGTCGGGTTCTTGAGGGCGAAATTAGCTTGGCTGCTGGTGGGTGTTGTGCCAACGACGGAGGGTGCGCGCGTGGGCCGGGATGGGAGGCCGATAGATGCGTCGACGTGGTAGAGGTACTCGTCGACGTCGTCAGCGGTGAGGAAGGCGGTAGGATGAGTCTGGGCGTCCTTAGGGTCCAGATCGTCCACAGCCTCGGGGAACTTGGAGATATAGGCGTTGTAGGTCATGTGGGGGACTTCCTGGACGAGCTTCTTGAGGGACTTTGCGGGCTTCTGAACATTCTCGGAGGGGTCACTGTCGGTAGCATCTTCATCCTCTTCGTCGTCCATGGTGAGATCGATGCGTCGCTCGAAGGGAATTTGGGGGGAGTCGTTGATGTCGAGTAATAAGTCCAGCAATCGACTGTGTAGCAGAGTGCAAGAGTTAGTGGCTAGTGACGGCTGAGGCAGTGGTATGCGGCAAGGGGAGCTTACTCGTTCTCGATGGCAATGCGCTTGGCGGTGCGGATGGCCCTCTGCTCGACGGAGTGCAGCTCCTCGCTCTCGCGCATCCTAGAGTCGAAGGTGAGGCGCATCTTCCGATACTTCTTCTTCCAGGACTTGTAGGATGGGCGCGCATCGGGAATTTGGGCAGCATGATCGTGGAGGCGATCCCTTAGAAGGCCGGGCTCAGCTTTGATGGAATGCTCCATGGTTGCAGAGTGTGAGGATGCAACCGCTGGATTGCCTGGAACTGACGAAGGGAAGAAGGCAGTGATGAAGGGGTGGTCAAGGGAGGAGGTGAATGCAGCGGCGGGTCAATGAACTGTTGGCAATTCAGTTGAGCTTTGCCCTGGGGCTTATCACAGGCTGTTGGGAAGGGTCGTGTCGCCCATGCGCAGCCTCCTACTCAGCAGAGCAGCGGGAGGATGCAAGCGATAAAGACGCGACAACAGGTGCATTCAGCTACAGGTAGGCGTGGTCGGTGGAATACAGCCCGGACGCTGTCGTCACAGATACAAAACAAGATGCGCTCAGCCACCAGGGATATAACACGCGCGAACGAGAAAAAATGTCCAATCACTTTGAAAGACGCTGTTGATTTTACGTTTTAGGGTTCTTCATAATGTATCCTCGGGGTTTGATGCGGATTCTCGAAGAGAACTCCAAGACCTTCAATCTTGAATGCCCTTTTTGTGAAGGCACCTGAGGTGCAACACCAGAAACCCACCGGCTCACTGTGACAACTAAATGCGCGAGCCCCACCAAGAATTATTTCCAACCCATACAAACAGACACTCACTTTGTTCAACTTGACACAACATCCTCCATCTACTGTACCAAAGCCACTCTTTTCTCCTGTTTCATGCAACGCACCCTTCTGAGAATGGCCGAAACATCTGCAAAGCGCCTCAAAACCGAGGGCAGCGTCCTCATTGGCACCCATAACGGGCATTTCCATGCCGATGAGGCTCTCGCTGTCCACATGTTGAAGCAGCTCCCCACCTACGCCAGCGCTTCTCTCGTTCGAACCCGCGATCCTGCAGTACTGGCCACTTGTCACACCGTAGTCGACGTTGGCAGCGAGTATGACGCCGAGAAAAACCGCTACGACCATCACATGCGAACATTCACCACCACCTTCCCCGGCCGTGACACCAAACTCTCGTCCGCCGGCTTAGTTTTCATGCACTTCGGCAAGGCTCTGATATCTCAGCGCCTAGGAAAACCAGAAGAATCCGAAGAAGTAGGCCTCATCTGGCACAAGATGTACGAGTCCTTCATCGAGGCGCTCGACGCGCACGACAACGGTATCTCTGCCTACGACCCCGCCGCTCTCTCCTCAGCGGGCATCACCAAGAAGTTCAAGGACGGCGGCTTCAATCTAGGCGCCATGGTCGGACGCTTCAACCCCGAATGGAATGATGAGATCCCTACCGACCCCGTCGCTGCCCAGGCCGCCGAGGACGCACGCTTCCTCAAAGCATCTGCCAGAATTGGTGAGGAATTCGATAGAGAGCTTGCCTACAAAGCCCGCTCGTGGTTGCCCGCAAGAGAGATCGTGAAGAAGGCATACGCCAACAGAACGGAGTATGACGCCCAGGGCAGGATAATGGTCTTCGACGGTGAAAGCGTCCCCTGGAAAGATCATCTCTATACGCTGGAAGAGGAATCTGGTGCGGTGAGCAAGGTCCTGTATGTTCTGTATCCGGAGAAACCCACCCCCGACGCCAAATGGCGGATCCAGGCTGTCCCCGTCGCCGACGGCTCGTTTGAGAGTCGCAAGGCGTTACCCGAGCCCTGGAGAGGATCTCGAGACGAGCAGCTGGATGAGAAATCGGGTATCAAAGGAGGCGTGTTCGTACATGCTTCCGGCTTCATTGGCGGCAACAAGACCTTTGAGGGTGCTAAGGCAATGGCCGATAAAGCTTGCGAGTTCTAGAGGGAAGGATACAAAGGCATCAGCGAGAAGCACCAGCGGATTGTTCCGCACTGCTAGGTTGGGTAGGCGAAGCAAAACATATGGGGATACCGAAGCAATTGCTGGTTAGACTTGTGAGCTTCGGGATGAGGGAAAAACCTGCACTGGTATATGCGTTCATGCGAAAGAGGACCTCAAGGATAAGGAATGGGAAAAGAAAACTGCAATAGATAATGAGATACGAATGGTCATAAAGACAGAAAGCCCAGAACTCAGTCTGGACAAAGAACCACACATGATCGAAAGCATACACGCATTGGATGATATATTTTCCAGAGAGAGAGAGAGAGAGAGAGAGAGAGAGAGAGAGAAGGGGGGGGGGATCAATATCTCAAGGCAATCTACATACTTCCGCTTTTTGGTGACTTTAATCCGAAGGAAAACAGCGAATACCTCATGAAATGTTTGCCACCGATACACAACATGCTGTTCATTCTCTACTTGAGGCGCCATGTCACCTCTGAAATTATAGAGTATAAGGAAACATAATCAACCAAGCTATGAATTATCGTTAAGTTTTATAGAGGTACAGTCATGAAGGGTTATGAAGCGAATCGTAGATCATCCCCGGATAGACGCTGTGATCAAATCGAGTCAAACGGCCAACTCTAGGTTTATGTTTTCTCAAAGCTGTTGAGACATTCATGTCAGTTAGATTGTATATTGCTGTGTTTAAAGTGTAGATTAAAACTGGCGAGACTGGCAATGGTTAACAGGATGACTCAGATGTAGATATAAGATCCTATGTTAAGCTTAAGCACGGCCCGAAGAAGAAGTTGACTTGAGCTACCCACCGACAGCATGAAGTAAACAAATCTTGTTGCGCAGGGACGAGATGACAGGTGTGCAGCTGCATGGACCCTTATCAGAAACGTATTAAGACTTCAGGACCAAAAAGGAGTTTGTATAAACACGACGAATTGCAGTTATTTAGTTGTCGGATGTTTTCCCGATCCTCACATGGTCAGAAAGATATCGAGTCATTCAGCTGAAGAGGAAACAAACCACTTGACCAGGGAATCGCTTGCTCGCACTCCCCCGAATTCCATCCTGACTCGCCCTGGACCATTGACAATCGACACCCTTTTGTCCTTGGCTCCTTGCTCCTTTGGAGATCACAGACAGGCTTGGTGTTCAATTGGACGGCACGCCATCACCATCCCACCTTTTAGACCGCTACTACGGTTGGACAAGCACCCCGCCACGGCCGCTACCGCCACAGCACAGCTGCCGGAGTCTCGACGCCGGGACGCAGCTGATTGGTGCCCCTCATCGTCACACGCTATCCCGCCGCACTATCGCCCAGTAGTCCCAAACGCAACCACCACACCAACTCACCCCTCTGTCGTACAGACAAACAATCTGCCACACCATCCCGGCGAATGTAGAGAGAGCACCGCTACCCATCTGGACCTATTTCTAGAGTTGCACAGACCTGAGTTCTTGATTGATTCCATAGCACTCGTCCTCGCTGCGCACACACTACCGCCAGTTCCCACGCGAGTCGCTCATCGATTCCCCCCTCCGATACAAACTCGCGAATCTCCCTCTGCCCACCATGAATCCCCATCAGAAGAACAAGATCGACGTCTCGGTATGTTGGCAACATATTTCAAACCTCCGCTGATATCCCTCTTCTCCTTCTACCCCTACGAGGCCTCCCAGTGCGACTCGAACGACAATGCCTTTCCCATCGTGCCTTTGTCCCAATACTCCATCCCATACGCGTAATCATATCCTTCCCATACCAGCCCAACGACCCGGCACAGCTACTTAACCGTATTACTAGTCTAAAGCTTCGAGAAGGCTATACTGACTAACGCATCCAGTCCCTCACCCCCGACGAGCAACGCCTCTTCCGCCTCTACGGCAAGCTCCCCTCCAAATCCGACCACTTCGCCAAGCACCTCAAGGAGCGCAAGTACTTCGACAGCGGCGACTACGCCATGTCCAAGGCCGGCAAGGGCGACAAGCTCGACACCGGATCCGTCGGCTCTCAGCACCCCGTCCCCGAGAACATCCCCCACCTCTCGTCGCCCTCGAACGGCGTCCCGGCTCACCAGCACCACCCTAGTATCAGTGGCGGTGTGAGCGGTGGACAGCTCCAGGGACTTCAGGGTGGACAGGCTAGTGGGAGTCCGGTGAAGGAAAGCAGTTTCTTGAAGAGCGAGACTAGCGCCAGTGATGAGACGGATGAGAGTGGTGTTGCTAAGGATGTGGATGCCGCGGGAATCGTGCCTGATCCGAAGGGGATTCCTATTCGCAGATAGGTGCCCGGCATGACGGAGAGAGCAGGAGAACTGGAACCCATTTGTCACGGCGGTATGATCAGTGGTCGACATAGGTACTTGTTTCTCGACGAGATGAATCATGGGCGTTTCACACTGGATTTGTTTGCGTGTCGACAAACACAGACCACCCACTCGCTTGCAAGAGAGGAAACTTCGTTTCTGGTACATATGTACGGAAGGCGATGTATGCCTGAGGGACACAACACCACAGGTGACGAAAGGAGATGTTTGTTAGAGGGACTCTGGGAGTGATTCAGGGAACTTGTTGTGGTATCTATGATAGGCGTTCGGGGTGTTTTCACGTTTTCCTTTCCCGCGGATAGGCACGGGATCGAGTTGTTACTTGAGTATACCAATGCGAAAAATTGTATCTGCCATTTTTACGAGCGTTAGTAGTCGTCTCTTGATTTGATTTGGTAGTAAAACTACCAGGCCTATTGAGCAATCCATGCTGTTAGACTCGAAGTGTAGAAGTATATATCGAGGACGTAGGAAACTTAAGGACGGGTATGTTCTTGAAGGCGGTTCACTACATGCCAGCACTCAAGGATCAAGAGACTAGGGACGGGAAGTACTACTCAGCAGGTTCGTAGCAAGAATCCCATAGGAGGTGCCTGTATTTGCTGTATGATATGCCGTTCGCTCATGTGGAGATTGTGACTAGGTGTCTATTGTGATATTTTACAAATCTTGAATCTTGAGTTTTAATTGCTACGTGTGATCTTGGCCTTACCTTGAACATGACCTCAACCGGACCTTGCCAATGCTCAGTGTGAAGGTTACCACCGTCTTCCAAGGTACCATCCCCTCCGTACCTTATGTATTCCATTACCCATCATCCACTGCCCCCCTTCATCCATCACGCCCTTCGTCCATTACCACTTCTTCTACGTCGTTTATAGTGCACGAGGTTGCCAATGCTAGCAGGGTAAAATCTCTCTCCTGCAACCCAGACACGACTTCAAATGCCCGCCGTCACGGAGCTCCCATGCGAGCTGATAGCCTCGATTCTCCGCAAGCTGGATAACCTTCGCTTCCTTACGCCGGCTCTGCTCACCTGTCGCCACTTTCACACGTCCTATAAGTAGTACCATGGCATCGAGGCAGCGATCCTCCGTCGCCAGGTCCCACCCGCCCTGGTTCCCTACTCGGTCGCTGTCGTGGAGGCGGTGAAGGCATCGCGTCCGTCGCCGCCCCACGTCGAAGACCAGCGTCCTCAGCTCGCCGCCCGGTTGCCTACTATGCCAACGAGCTTGATACGACAGATGGCGCGCACGCACGACGCGATCCATCATTTTGCCACTGACTTTGCAGCAAGTGCCTGGGCAGAGCTCGCCCCTCAAATGGCAAGCGACGGTTCAGCCCGCTCCAACACTGTATCCCCTTTATCACCTTTGGAGTACTTTCGCCTCTGCCGCGCCTTCTACCGACTTGAGATATTCTATCAGCTGTTTCGCAGCAACGTCGTTTATGCTTCCAGCTCCCTTGCCGAAGAAATGAATCCCTGGTTCTTCTCCAAATACTCACCCTGGGAGATGGAGCAGCTCGGCTGCGTGCATGATTTCCTCGAAGGAAAGTTTTCCAAAGGTGAGTGGAATGCATCGAGCACTAGCTACCTAGGCCGCCACCAATACCGTGTTTCTGATATTCATCATTTAGCCGCCTACGATGTCGTCGCTCACGACGTCGAATTCGGAGAGCTTGGGATCGACTATCTCAACCCAGCCAGAGAAAACTATTGGACGCAGCTCTGGGTCAGTTCCTTCTTTATGTCGAGAAAATGCAATAAACAGTCAATTAATAACAACCACACCACAGATGTCGCAAGGTGTAAACTTATGCTAAGAGGGGCTTATTAGCATCAGCCTTCGATAGCGGCCCCGCTAGCCTTCCCGAGGCCATAGAAGCGGTCCTGAACGCATATTCAGACGATACCACCTTGGACGCTGCAGAAGAATGCACTAAAGAAGAGCTGCGGTCCTTGATGTCTTGCAGTGACAATGACGATGCGGACAATGGGCCTTTTGAGGCATGGTACGCCGGCCATGCAGGTATGCCCCCAGGTGCATGGGCCATGATTGATGACAACGCCTGGCTTCGACGCCGTGCTTACGTGTTTTGGGACTGGGATCGTATACAGAGCATGTCCTTAGTAGGACTTTAAACTGCTCCAGCGTGTCATCAATATCGCTGCCGACTTCACCACCAACTCGAACACGCCATATTCGACTTGGCCATCGAACGAATACGACTCTGCCGGTTATAACCACCCTTTTTTTTTTTTTAACCGCGGCGGTTCGCGCTTACACCTCCGAGCACCTCTACGACTACCACGAAAAGTGTCCGTACCGTCGGAGCTAACACCGACTCAAGCCCGTCGAGGGCCGTATTCTACGCTATCGCCGGTTTTTCCGAAATATAAAAAAGGAGGCTATATGGGTTGTTTTTCGGCTGCGACTACATCGCCAATATTACCGTGCCGACCCCCCCGTCGACACAATCGCACCGAACAATGATAGGCAGGTTGTGAGTTGTAGTAGAAACGCTTGCCGTCTCGCTCCTTGGAGCCATATACGAGGACAATCCTTTCCGCGAAAATAACCCCTAATAAAGCGTGTCGAGGGCTATCGGGAGGCTTTTCGCTAAAGAAGGCCTACGATAAGGTATTTGTTTTTTTTTTACCTCGGGCGTCTCTCGTGGGTGATGGCCGCTTAAGCGAGCCCTAGCCCTTTGGCCGGAGTAGGGGGCGAAACGTGGCGGTAGGTGGACTACCACGCGGTAGCTGTAACTATTCCTATAGGCCAGCAAACTCTAATACAAAAAAGATTTCATGCTCGATCGTATACAGAGCAATAATCGTCTATCAGTATTCAGGGGTGTCTCGAAACTACCAACGTCTAGTTACACCTCGCAGAATTTCAAGGAAATGGAGGAGTCATTCAGTGAACGGTCCGAAATTTGGCAAATGGGCGGCTCGGGGCATTGGAGCAAAGGAGATACTAGCCGCCTGTAGGCGATGACGGTTCTTTCTTCGTGTGCACCTGTCTGTCGACGCATTTGATTTTCAATGGCACCAGTTGGAAGCATGGGCAACCGAATATCTAATTCTTTGCAACCGCTCGCCTTTTACCGCTAGGTTAGATGAGCAGTCTACTCGGCAACGACGAGCAGGCTTCACTGAACTTGAATCATCGCCTAGCAATTGAAAGAGCCAGCGCAGAGTTACACGACATACATCATAGCCTAGCTCCATCATCCACACCCCCAACACCCTCTCACTGTTTCACTTCTCCCCAAACCCTACGCAACATGCCCCCCCTCTCGATGCTCCTCCAAACTGCCCTTCTCAGCCATCTCCCTAGCCCTTCTCTCGACGTCCGCAGCGAGATCCACAGTATAGCTCTTGGGATCCTTGCCCGCGACGATCCAAGGCGCGTGGGAGAAGAGATAATTCATCTCCTCGAGGGGTAGCAACTTAGTCTCGGGCAGGATGAGGTAGAAAAACACGGCGTTGGTGAAATTCCCGATGGCGAAGAGCAGGAAATACCGCCAGTGCACCGAGTTGATGGCGATGTCCGTCACTTGCCCGATTAGCGTGTTGAACGCGTAGGATGTCATTGTTGCGATTGATACGCCCTTGGACCGGGTATGTGTGTCGAAGATCTCGGCGGGGATGATCCTGGGCGGTTGTTAGTTGTGAGGTTGTGAGGGGGATGGGTTGGGGGGGTGGGAGAAGGAGGGGGAAGAGGTGTGGGTTGGGGGATGTGGACGTACCATGATAGAGGGCCGTTGGCGAACGAGAACGATATGTTGAAGAGCCAGGTGCTAGATTGGTGTGAGCCATTTCTCTCTTACGTGGTGCAACGTTGTCGATATCTGAAAGACTTACGTGATGATGAATCCCCATCCCGCAGTACCTCCCGCGCCAGTCTCAGGAGGGAATAGAGCTAAGTCATCAATCAGTATCACAGCAATCCCGCCACCATTACGGTAAAAAGTAGGTAGGTAGACGTACCGAGCAAAATGGTAACGATGACGAAGAATAAGCAATTAAACAACATGCCGATGATAAAGGTCGGTCTCCGGCCAAATCTATCAATGAACAAGATACAAGCCGCCTGTGCGATGAGCGCAAGCACACTGTTGATGGCCTGGTATTTCAGCGCCTGGCTTCCCCCAATTCCGATTTGTGCGAAGATTGTCACGGAGTAGTACTGGATTGCTGAGACGCCAGTTACTTGGACCGAGGCTTGGATGGCGCAAGCTAGGAATAGCCGGCGGAACGCGGATCTGTAGATGGGTTAATTGAGAGGGTTTGAGAGGAGGATGTGAACTAACTTGTTTGTGAAGAGTTCAGCGTAGCTCTTTGCTTCGTGCTCGTGCTCGTACGTGATGGATTCCTGGATCTGGTCGAATTCCGCGCGGACCC
Organism: Xylariaceae sp. FL1272; assembly: GCA_022432385.1. Classification (NCBI taxonomy): domain Eukaryota; kingdom Fungi; phylum Ascomycota; class Sordariomycetes; order Xylariales; family Xylariaceae; species Xylariaceae sp. FL1272. The sequence continues at coordinate 90,614 of JAJJXC010000063.1, forward strand.
AGGGATCGTTGACGTCGCCCCGGGCGTGTAGCTTTGCGAGTGTGGCTAGACCTTCGTCGCTCCTGGTTCTCGTCAATGACTCATATCTAGTACGAGAGCTGAGAAAACATACCTGTTATGGTCGATAAGCCAGCGTGGACTTTCGGGAAAGAGCAGGATGAGAGCTGCGAGGACGACAGCGGGAATGATCTGGATTCCGAGTGGGATTCGCCATTGGCCGTCATCCGTCAGATTCGTGTAGCAACCGTATGTGGTCCAGCCTGCTACTAGAGCTCCGATTCCAAGCATAAATTGTTGCAGTGCTGTGATACGTCCTCGGATTGATGGATGCGAGATCTCGCTCTGGTAGACGGCTATAATGCTGGTGTCAGAAGATCGTCCATATACGAGCCCATCCTAAAGATCATAGGGCTATGTCGGTGAGGTGTGAGAATCTCGATGCTTACTGAGCAGTATAATGTTAGCTTTACTCGGATGACGCAAGATAGGAATGGTATTCGTACCGAATAATCATAGTCAAAAATCCAACGCCGGCACCAGCGAGTGCCCTACCAGCATACAGATAATCGATCGTGCTTGCACCGGTTTGCAAGCCCCCGCCCAGAATGAATATGAGTGCGCCCAGCAGGATGGTCTTCCGCCGTCCAAGATAGTCGCCGGCATAACCTGCGCCACCAGCACCGAAGAAGGCGCCACCTGTGAAAAGCGAGACTACAGCACCACTTGGAAGAATCAGTACTTTACATTATGAATTGTGTCGTTTCCTTGAACTCACGTTTGCGCAGAGCTTGGTTTGAACAGCTCCAAGAAGGTAGAGCTGCCAACGACACCGGCGATCACACCGAGATCGTAGCCGTATAGGATGGAGCCCACCGAGGCGAAAACGCCGACGAGGAGCTATGTATTATTTCCTTTCTCAGCCTAGGTCTTTGGTGAAGGTAGCTCAAGTAAAGAAAAAGCATGCTTACCTGATAGGTATGTGGATTCATGCTGTTGTCAGTTCACCGGGCGACTCTCAGAGAAACACAACCAAGAAACCAAGGCCACGAGCACACCGAGACAAGACATAAGAAGCAGGCGACAGCAACATCTTTATAAGATGTCGCATAGTGCAGACTTAGTTGGAGAACCCCGGCTCACTGTGGAGATGTCGTCCGATGCGTAGTCGAATTTCGAAACTAAGGTCTGCTTGACCGACAGACCAGGGAGAGGTTGGACGTGAGTGGAGGAATTTGGATGCAACGCCCGAACCTCGCCATGTGGCATGTATGCGCGCCAATAGCAGGCCGCGGTAGATAGTCTGGGGTTGCGAGTCGGTGCCATGGGGTGTTGCAGGGATTCCCCATATCGCAGACTCAACAAGCGACGACCAAAGGCGGTCCAGAGCCGATCGTCACTCGCTTCCAAGGTTGTTTGATGGCGCGTACATGTCAAACATACCGCCACGTTTCCGCGTTGCTCTGGTGGATGCGACACTACCTGCTACTCTGCACGTGGCCTCAATGTCGCGATATGGGATGTGTGTTGGTTGTCGTCGGTCGACTGGGAATGAATGAACAACAAACCTGAAGAGCCCTGGGTGTATCAACGGAGGTAATGCAAGAATTGAGAGTTTGGCAAACGGATGTTTTCAAAGCTAAGGTAGCAATTGGTCAGACTGCTATGACTCAGAAACATTTTGAGACACTTTTCAACTAATAAATAACAACGACTGAGACTGTGAGAAGGCAAATGGAGTATGGTCTGTTGGTCCTGCGCCACATGGCTTCATTTCATTCAACGGATACTCGTCACGAAGTCAAAGATGCCCTCACTAACATTGTATACTATTCATGCACTAGATATCACACTACCATACTCTGGTGTACACTGGGACCTGGGGATGGTTGAGAGGTTATGTTTGCAGATTTTGATATAACAACGTTCCTCCCGTGGTGGCTAGATTATACGTAGATCTTAGAACAACAGAAGCTGCAACCAAGAGCGGCTTGATTCACACGGGCTACGGGCTAGCTCTACGAAGCGTGCATGATGTACACCAGCCCGGGAATTCAATGGTGTGGAAGGCCCAGCTGGGGTCATTGAGTGATGATCTCTTGTCCCATATAAAACAGAAAGAACAGACCTCATATATAGACGGGCAAAGGCAGACTTCAAAATGGCTAACTCATGTTTTGGAATAAGTGGGATCAGATTAGGTAAAGTATACCCATCTACATTCAATCATGCCCCATTGACTATTATATCCAATGTCACTGTTTTCTGATTGAGGTAATGGGCTATTATGTTAGCCACTCCATTCTGAAGTAGCACATTTTATGCAAGCCCCTATATTCAATGAAACTTTATTGATAAAGCTTATCCAAGCAACCCCATTGCTCATCCATAACGAACATTCATCTAGTGCCATTTCAATTTCAAGCATTCCTTTTCGGTTGATGTATATCGTAACCAGTCCTGCAGTCAAGATATTTCTCGACCTAGTCTTTCAACTTTCCGAGTCTTTCACCCGGCGATTATAGACTGCCACCATTTGAATGCTACCTCTCTGAATCCTCTTTGCCCCCATTTCTCGACATCTTTACTTATCGCTTGCGAAACACTCAGAATGAAGATTATCAGCAGAACTGCCAATGCTCTCAAAAGCTCAGAGCAAAGAAATCGGGAGCTTGAGCTAGAGAATGGACGATTGAGAAGGGAGATCCTTCAGCTGCGCTCGGCTTCTGGGGCTACCGCCGCACAACTATCTACCCGCGCTCGCCTGCAACAACACAGTGGTGCCGTACCTAGGCATGCTCGACCAACCGCTTCTTCGCTCGCAAGACACCACACCATCAAGGAGGCTGATCCGAAGCCATGTCCTCCAAAGCTCATCGTCTCGAACAATTCCAAATACAGATATGTAAATGGAGTACCTATCGAAGAGGCATGGCGTAGGCGTGAGTTGAAAATCGAAGGCGGTGTATTTATCGAAGGAGAACTTGGCCCATGGGTTCTGGCGACCAAAGATTACATGCAATATACGGAAGCCTCTTATTGTCGAGAGCGGGAGATTCAAAAAGAATACTGCGAGCGAGCGAAGCAAAGGGAGCAGATATTGAAGCGACGGGTTGATCATCGTCTACCGGAGTCACCCAGTCGATCATCCTCCCCATCATTGATCCATGGATGGGATCACCCCATTCAAAGCAGGACTTCGGCAGACAAGCCCAAACCGACTGAAAGAGGCGACTACATCGTGCCAAACGATGACGAACTTGTGGAATCGTGCTACGACGTGCCCAATTTGGATGCCTTTTCACGTCTCGACGAAAGCTGGGACAGTAATTCGACTGTCCGATCTCTTGACTATCACGACGAGCTACGCATAGACAGTGAGAAAGGGCACGATCTACTACGAAGTGCTATGCGATTGGTCCAAGAAACACTGTTTCCACTCTTTCATAAACACGGTAGCTGGCAATATGATACGCCGGCTTTCATCCTCCTTGGGCGCAATGAATTACATGCTGTCATATCGGAGTACTGTTACGAACCAACAGGGCCACTGGCCCATTGTTCAGACCAAGCGTCAGAGCCAAGACACGGTTACGGGCATATGTTCAGAAGGAACATATTACGTAACCAACTCACCCACTCGCAGGGCAAATAAAGAATAAGCAAGTAAGCGGGCACAACTTACAGTACTTACGACACTCGTAAAAATGAGCCAAGCAAGCGGTACGAGCTAACCTTTTAAAAAAAATAAAAAAAAAATCGTATAAATATTTCTTATATATCTAGTCATTTTTTTATTTATCTATTAATTTAAGTATTTAGTTTTTTCTTAAAACTAAATAAAAAGTATTTTTTAATAACTATTATTATTTTATTTGTTACGAACCAACAGGGCCACTGGCCCATTGTTCGGACCTAGCGGCAGAACCAAAAGACGGATAATAACATATGCTCTAAAGAAGCATATCACGTAACTAGTCACTAGGATCACCAGGTGATAAAGGTGATAGGACATTACTACGGTTATTTAGTAATTGGAATGATTTCATCCAAAAACCTAAATAACGGGACAAAAGAAATAAAAAAAGAAATTATATAAGTATTTCTTATGTATCTAGTTATTTCTTTACTCATTTATTAATTTAAGTATTTAGTTTTTTTTTAAAACTAAGTAAAAAGCATTTCTTAACGACTATTGTTATTTTATTACTTAATAACATAACGAAGTTTTTTAACGAACTAAACTTTTTACTACCGGTTAAAACTATTATTAATATTGGTCGTTACATTTTGATAGATCTTGTTTAGCTACGCTACGAACTAAGCAATATATTAGTAACATGTTTGCACGAAAATTTTCTAGCTTTATACCCGCTCGACAACGCTTACTTGCCGAAGAAATGGAGCAAGACAATAATGAAATTGCTTTTACACAAGCTTTTTACGACGATATAGTTAACAAGATCAAGATCTTTCGGGCTGAGATAAAACAATCGAAAAAAGTTACTAATAGTAATATTACCGACATCCGAGTACTTAAAAAACTGTACGAGCAAAAACAAGCTTAACGCCTTATTGAACAAGCTAATTATAAGGCAAAAATCTAAAAGATACAAAATTAACTCGCTACTTTTTAGACAGCTGAAAACATCATCAAGACTTTAGTTAGTGGTCGTAACTTAAAGCTCAGCAAACCAAGATATTTCGATAGCACTTTAAAAATTTTTCGAAAATTTTTAACACAAGTTAAAGCTTATTAAAAATACTATGCCCAAAGCTTTGCCAACGATGTAAAAAAAATTACGCATATAACGTCTTTCCTAAAAAGCAAAGCTTTCGTATGGTTTAAACCATATTTAGTTAAAGCAATAACTAAGCTACGATCAAAATAGAAATTAGAGACTATATTAATGTTTAATTTTTTAAAAGCTTCGAAAAACAAATCAAGTCACTTTTCCTCGATTTTAAAAAAAAGAAGCAAGCTTAGTTAGAACTGATAAAGCTAGTGCAAAAAAAAGCAGCATCGACTTATGCAGCAAACTTCCGAAAAATAGTTGCAAGACTAGATATAAATAACGAATCTAAGATTTTTTTATTCTATTAAGGATTAAAAAAATCCGTTAAAAACGAACTTTATAAAATAAAAACTAGCGATAACTTTTTAGAATATGTAGCAAAAGCAGTTCGTATCGACATAAAAGAATATAAACGTTAATAAGAACGCAAAAATATTATATAAACGATTAGCAAGTTTGTTTTTAACGAAAGACGAAAAAAGAATACACTTTTTACTTTATCCGGAACATACTTAGGTCCGATAGATTTAAACGCTATATAACATAACAAGAAAAAAAAGGGCAAAAAAGACAAGCGCAACGTTATTTGCTATAATTGTTAAAAGAAAAAGCATTACTCCAACGAATATAAAAGTTTTAAAAAAAAGTTTAAAAAAGTACTTAAACGGCAGACCGCTGTAACAAAACTTTAAAACACCCGCACTTTAGCGATGCTTAAGAAAAGACCTATAGAAACAGCAAAGCCGAAATAAAATACTTCCGAAGAAATCTATATAATTAACGACACTTTAAAAAAAAAAGAAATCGTTAAAACATTTAGAACTTAATTAAAAAATAAAGACTTCGGTTAGCTAAAAGGCAAATTATGCCCGCATAAATATAATTAGTGTTTATATAAATAGTGTAACTATTAAATAGACGAAAAAGCATTTTAGCAAATAGCAAAAAAAGCTATACGACAAAACTTAAACGAGCTTTATATCGAACGAGCTTTTGCTTAAAATTATAAAAATTAGGAATTAGCTTAAACTAATATCAAAATAATTAAAAAAGAAGTTATTTCTGTAACGGAAGCTATAACTAAAGGCTAGCAGAAAGCTTATAAATAGCTAGACTTTTTAGCGGAAAGCCGGTTACAAAAGGAAATCGACACCTATAAAGACTTAAAGAAATTCGTGGACCAACTATTAGTATTTAAGCGATAAAGCAAACAGATTTACAAAACCTTAAAAAAAAAGAAGTAGTTTATATCCATAAAAAAAAGTCTGTTTTTCTAGAACGAAAACCTAGTAAAAATAATTGCTAAATTATTTTTCGAACGAGACAAAAAAATAAGTTTCCGATACAAAGATTCGAGATTAATCAACCTCGAATATAAAAATTACCACTTGATTTTATAGATCTTTTACACTTATAACGATTGTTTAACACACTTTTGGGACAAACTTAAATATAATTAGTTTTTAAAACAAAAAAAAAGTCACTCGATTCCTTACGTATATTTTAATAGTAGAATCGGTAAAATAGTCCCTGCAATAAACGTTAAAAACGGCTACACGATATTCTAACCAAAAGCAATAGCAAAATGCTTTATTGCACAAAAAAAGTGGTACAAATGCACGAATTACAAATATATAGTGCACTCCGAACAAAAGTGCTAAGCGTAGGCAAAAAACCGACAAAAACGACGAAATAATCAACAAATAAGATTTATAACTAATACAAACCTAGGCGTAAGCACATACTTGCAACAGTCCAAAACACAAAACAATACTATTACATAAAACAACGAGTTTAAAAAAGACTTAAAAATGATTTACGTTAACTAACGTATAGAAGAACTACTGTAAAAAGAACGAAACCTTAAAACATTTAACAAACTGTAGAAAGAAGCTTTAATTGAAATTCGAAAGAAAAAAAACAGAGTTACTTTTTAGAAGCAAGTAAAAAACGACGACGAGCGGCTGTAAAAAATTAACAACTAGCTTAAGATCTATAGAAATCTCTATATAAAATAAACGCGGAGCTTAATGCATATATCGTTACGACCGTTTATTACAGCAAGTATAAGTTTAAGGCTATAATCGATACAAAAGCTAGAAAAAACTATATATTACTTAACGTAATTAACAAACTATAAATACTATAGACTTAAAAAAAAAAACCTTATCGACTTACGACCGTAAATAAAAGTTTAATCAACTACGACTAAAAATTAGTTTAGCAAAAAACTGCAGAACTTTTGTTAAACATTTAAAGCCGGAATAAACGACTTACGCTCGACATTACGGATATATTAGATCACGATATTATATTTAGGATACCCTAGTTGCGGAGAAGCAATCCCCGAGTCAACTAAAAAACTGGCCGTTTTTAGTAAAATATACCAAAAAAAGATTTAACCTCTAAAAAGTCAATACCAACGACTTTACGCAAATCGAAACAAGCACTTATTTTATATCTTATATAAAAAGAGCCTATATAGCTAAAACTTAAAAACAGAAACGACAATTTATTTAAAAATATACTAAAAAAGTATTACAGATTTAGCTAACTGTTTAGTAAACAACACTAAACTGAGATAAAATTACTAGAGCACAGCAAATAGGATTATAAAATACCTTTACTCGATGGATAAAAACTAAGATTCTTTTTAATATATAGTATAAACTAGCAGCAGTTAAAGATCTTTAAAAAATGGGTACAAAAAAACTTAGCCTTAAAAAAAATACGGCCATTAGATTTACTAATAAGAGCACCATTAATTATAGTGCCTAAGAAACCTGTAAAAAATAGAACACTAAAATAGAGGATATGCTACGATTTCCGGCACCTTAACACTATTACACGCAAGAATCGATACCTTTTACTATTAATCAAAAACTTTAAAAATCGATTATATAGCGCATAATAGTTTATAGCACTAAACTTGCCAAATGCGTACAACCTAATACGGATTATAAAAAGCAAGGAATAAAAAACAGCATTTAAAACTCTAGTCGGATATTTTAAATGCTTAGTTATGCTATTTAAACTTATTAATGCCTTAATAACATTTTAAGAAATAATTACGGATATACTACGAAAGTTTTTCGATAACTTCGTCGTAGTATACTTCGACAACATCTTGATTTATTCTAAGACTTTAGAAAAATATAAAAAACATATACGACAAGTTCTCCAAGCACTTTAAGATGCGAAACTTCTCGTCAATCCATAAAAAAACGAGTTTCACATACAAAAGGTTAATTTCCTAAGCTTTACGATAAGCCTTAGACAACTTCGAATACAAGATTCGAAAATTGCAGCAGTAAAAAAATGGCCAACTTTTTAAAACGTAATAAACGTGCGATCATTTACAAAATTTACAAATTATGTAAAAGCATGCGTCAAAGACTTTAAGAAATATACTAGCCTTTTTACGGACTTGATAAAAAAAGACCTCCTATTCTAATAAACTGAAATTAAGCAAAAAGCTTTTAACAAAATCAAAGAATTAATTACTAATAAGCCAGTACTATAGCTACTAAACTTTATAAAGCCATTTGAGGTCGAGGCGGACGCTTCCGACTATGCCTTAAGAGAATATTTATTCTAACGAAACGACAAAAAAAAACTATACCTAGTGGCATTTTTTTCAAAAAAACTATCAGGACCATAATTTAATTACCAGATTTACGATAAAAAGTTAATAGCAATTATTAAAGCTTTTTAAAAATAAAAACCTTACTTTAGCGGTACGGCAAAACTAATAAAAATTTATTCGGATTATAAAAATTTTACGACTTTTATAACAACGAAACAGTTAAACAAACGACAAATACGATAAGCAAAATTCCTATTTAAGTTTAACTTCTACATTATTTATATAGCAGGCAAAAAGAATACTAAAGCAGATATCTTTAGCCGAAACCCGACACTTAAGCAAAAAGTACTAAAAAGTAGTTAGGCACTTTTTTATAAAACCAAAAAAAAACACTTTATAATCGCGATAACATAGAACGATTACTCGCTTTAGTAGTATAAAATCGACGACCGAAAACAACACGGGATAAAATATCTACTAAGAACAGAATTTATTAAAAAACTACGACAATATTAAATAGAATAAAAAACTAAAGCAAGATATAATAAAAAGTTGTACGTCTTTAAAAAATTCTAAAAAGAATTAGTAAAACAAGTTTACGCACATCTATTTAAAAGACACCAAAAAAAGTTCAAAACCTTTATACGATTAAAACGAAACTATAACTTTTTTAAAGCACGACAAGTAGTTAAAAAAGTTATAAAAAAATGCAACCTATATATACGATTAAAGCTTAATCGATACAAACTATATAGCAAACTATAACTAGTTAAAATACCTGATCGAGCAAAAAAAGTCGTATCTTTCGACTTTATTGTTAAACTACTAAAATTAAAAAACCTTTTAACAAAAGCAGCTTACGACAGCATCTTTGTTATAGTAGACAAACTTACGAAGCTAGCACGATTTATACCTTACTGCGAAGCAAGTTCGGCAAAAGTACTAGGACACGTACTATAAAAAGAATGGATTAGCCTATACGGCATTTTAAATAAATAAATTACCGACAGAGATCGGAAAATGGCTTTAAAGTACTAGCAGTTACTTATAAAGGCCTTAAGATCTACAAGCAAAATGTCTACGGCATACTACCTATAAACAAATAGTTAAACAAAACGCTTAAACTAGATATTAAAAGCATATTTACAATGCTATATTAATAACTAATAAAATAACTAAGTTACTAAATTACTAACAGCAAAGTTTGCTTATAACTTTTTAAACAATTAAAACATAAAAATGTTACTATTTATAGCAAACTATAGCTTTAACCCAAATAGTTAAAAACTATAACAAAAAGAAGTTACTGCTTTAGCAGCAAAAATACACGCAAAAAAACTTTATAAGCCTATAAAGACGGCTATAACAAAACTTAACATTTTTTTAAGAACGCATAAAAATATACTACGATAACAAACGGTTGTTAAAGCTAACTTTAGAAAAAGAGGATAAGGTATATTTGTTAAGACGAAATATTAAAACAAAATGCTTTAACGAAAAACTCGATTTTAAAAAAAATCAGACCATTCAAAATCGAAAAAGTTTTGTTTAAACTTAACTATTAACTATTATTACCGCTTAAAATAAGGCAAAAACTAGTATTTCATATTTTATTATTTAAACTAATACTTAAAAAACGCTAAACTCGAAACATAATTTAAAACGGAACTAGATTTAAATTTATATTATTTAAAAAAAAATCCTAAATTCGCTTTAAATAAAAAATAGATTCTAGTATTTAATTAAATAAAAAGACTATACTTACGATAAAACTACTTAAAAACTTAAAAAACATTTGACGGATGTTTTAGAAATTGTTGAGCAATTCTACCGCCAGCATCCTAACCGACTAAAGCCAAAAAAAAAAGGGTCGTTTATTTAAAAAGCCGAACCGACGCTAAAAATAAACTAATTAAAGTCAAAAAAAAAAGCTTTAGCTCTAGGAATTAAAAGCTATATGTGCCTCCTAGCGGTCTAAAGACGGCGCGTTGTCTTTTTCGTCTAGACCGGCAACACTACGAAAAAGCAGCGAGAAGCTGCGATCTTTTGCCGCTTGCTTTAAACGACGAATACGATTTAAACGACCAAAAGCTATAGCCAACTATGTTTACAATACAGTTAAAACTTCTTCTGTTTTTTTTTTTTTGCTTTTCTAATTTGCTTTAATTAGCAATTGCTTTAGTAAAGGCAAATGCTACGCTGTTATTATCGCAAAATCGTTTTTAACGGATACAGTTCGAGCAGCGCAAACTATTAGATACAACTTTATAAGCTTTATTATTCGCGAAATACTAAGAACAAAAGCATAATGTCGACCCCGATAGAATTAATACGATCGGCGAGAATATATCGATCGCGGGCAAAGGTAGAAAACGCACGAGTTTTCGTAATTCGGTTTAACATAGCGAGTTAGAAAAACATTACGCCAGTACCATAAAGAAAAAAAACAACAAAAACGCGATCGGTAAAGCACTTACACTCTTTTATTGTTAAAGACAACAATGATAAAAAAAAAAGGGATAATGTTACGAACCAACAAAGCTACTGGCCTATTGTTCGGACTTAGCGGCAAAACCAAAAAACGGATAATATATATGCTTTAAAAAAGCATATCACGTAACTAGTTACCAAGATTACCAAGTAATAAAGTAATAGGACATTACTACGGTTACTTAGTAATTAAAGTGATCTTATTCGGGGACCTAAGTAACGGGACAAAAGAAATAAGGAAAAGAATCATATAAATATCTTCTATGTATTTAGTCATTCCTTTACTCATCTATTAATCTAAATATTCAGTTTTTTCTTAGAACTGAGTAGGAAGCATTTCCTGACGACTATTGTTATTTTATTGCTCAGTGACATAACGAAGTTTCTTGACGAACTAAACCCTTTACTACCGGTTAAAACTATTGTTAACACTGGTCGTTACATTATTACTTAGTAATATAACGAAGTTTTTTAACAAACTAAACCCTTTATTACCGGTTAAGATTTATTGTTAATACTAATTATTATATTTTAATAAATTTTATTTAGCTACGCTATAAATTGAGCAATATATCGATACTATATTTACACGAAGATTTTTAAGCCCTATACTTATTTAATAACGCTCGTTTGCCGAAAAAATAGAGTAAAATAATGATTTCGACGTTAACAAAACTATATACAACGTAATACTTAAAAAGATCGCGACATTACAAACTGAGTTAAAGCAATCCAAAAACGTTATTAATAATAATATCAACAATATTCAAAAGTTTCGAAAACTTAATAAATAAAAACATAACTAACGCCTTATTGCTTAAAACATTTATAAAGCCAAAACTTTTAAATTACAAAACGTTTATAAAGCAAAGATCTAAAAGATATAAAATTAACTTACTATTTTTTAAGCAGCCAAAAATATTATCAAAACTTTAATTAGTAGTCGCAACTTAAAGCTCAGTAAACCAAAATATTTCGACGGCACCCCAAAAAATCTCCAAAAATTCCTAATACAAATTAAAGCCTACTAAAGGTACTATGCCTAAAGCTTTGCCAACGATATAAAAAAAATTACGTATATAACGTCCTTTTTAAAAAATAAAGCCTTCGTATAGTTCGAGCTATACTTAATTAAAGCAATAATTAAATTACGATTAAAATAAAAATTAGAGACTACGTTAATGTTCGATTTTTTTAAAAGCTTTAAAAAACAAATTAAATCACTTTTCCTCGATTTTTTAAAAAAAAAGCAAGCTTAGTTAGAACTAATAAAGCAGCATTTGCCTATATAATAGATTTCCGAAAAATAGTTATAAAATTAAATATAAACGATAAGTCCAAAATTTTCCTATTTTATTAAAAACTAAAAAAAATCCGTTAAAAACGAACTTTATAAAATAAAAAACCAACGATAACTTTTTAGAATATATAGCAAAAACAGTTTGTATCGATATAAAAAAATATAAACGTTAATAAAAACGTAAAAACATTACGCAAACGATTAATAAGTTTATTCCTAACGAAAGACGAAAAAAAAATATACCTTCTATTTTATCCGGAACATATTTAAGTCCGATAAACTTAGATATTATATAATATAAAAAAAAAAAAAAAAGGCAAAAAAAACAAACATAACGTTACGTGTTATAACTATTAAAAAAAAGGATACTACTTTAACGAATGTAAAAGCTTTAAAAAAGATTTAAAAAAGTATTTAAACAGTAGACCGTTGTTACAAAACCTCGAAATACCCGTACTTTAACGATGTTTAAGAAGCAACCTTTATAGACAGCAAAGCCGTAACGGAATATTTTCGAAAAAAACCCTATAATTAACGACATTTTAAAAAAAAAAATCGTTAAAACACTTAAAACTTAATTAGAAAATAAAGACTTCAGTTAGCCCGAAAGCGAGGAAATGCCCGGAATATGTTTTATGGTATAAATACGAAAACTGTTACCACAAATCTTAAAAAAAACAGCTCGAAAATATGGCAGTAAAAACCATATAACAAAACTTAAATAAGCTTTATATCGAGCGAGCTTTTATTCAAACTTATAAAATATAGGAAAAAAATTTAAAACAATATCGATAAAATCGAAAAGACTATTATTCCTATAACGAAAGTCATAATTAAAGCCTAGCGGAAAGTTTATAAACAGCTAGATTCCTTGGTAAAAACCTAATTACGAAAAAAAAATCGTTATTTATAAAGACCTAAAAAAATACGCAGATCAACCATTAATACTTAAACGATAAATTAACTAAATCTAAAAAACCTTAAAAGGAAAAAAATGGTTTATATTAATAAAAAAGAGCTTATTTTTTTTATAACGACGATTTAATAAAAATAATTATTATAGTATTTAACGAACGAAAAAAAGGAATACTGTTCTAAAACGAAGATTTAAAATTGATCAAGCTCGAATATAAAAATTACTGCTTTATTTTATAAATCTTTTATATTTATAATAATTATTCAACGCATTTTTAGAACAAGCTTAAATATAATTAGTTTCCGAGGCGAAGACTTAATTAACCGATTTTTTACGTATATCTTAATAGCGGAATCGGTAAAGTAGTCTTTATAATAAACAGTAAACATAGTTACACGATCTTCCAACTAAAGGCAATAATAGAATGCCTTATTGCACAAAAAAAATAATACCGATATATAAACTATAAATATATAGTATATTCTAAACGAAAATACAAAACTTAAGTAAAAAACCGATAAAAACGACAAAACAATTAATAAATAAAATTTATAACTAATACAAACTTAGGTATAAATATATATTTATAGCAATCCCCGATATAGAACAAAATAATTACAAACGACAATAAATTAAAAAATGACCTAAAAATAATTTACGTTAATTAATATATAGAAAAACTACTATAAAAAGAACGAAACTTTAAAACATTCGACAAATTATAGAAAGAAGCCTTAATTAAAACTCGGAAAAAAAAATAAAGTTATTTTTTAAAAACAAGCAAAAAACGACAACAAATAGCTATAAAAAATTAACAATTAGCTTAAAATCTAAAAAGATCTTTATATAAAATAAACGCAAAGCTTAATATATATATCGTTACGACCGTTTATTACAGCAAACATAAGCTTAAGGCTATAATTAATACAAAAACTAGAGAGAACTATGTATTACCCGATATAATTAATAAACTATAAATACTATAGATTTAAAAAAAAAAAACCCTATCGATTTACGACCGTGGATAAAAGTCCAATTAATTATAACTAAAGAATAGTCTAATAAAAAACTGTAAAACTTCCGTTAAATATTTAAAGCCGGAATAAACGACTTACGTTCGATATTATAGATATATTAGATTACGATATTATATTAAGGATACCCTAATTACGGAAAAGCAATCCCCGAGTTAACTAAAAAACTGGCTGTCTTTAATAAAATATACCAAAAAGAGATTTAGTTTTTAAAAAGTCAATACTAATAATTTTACGTAAATTAAAATAAGTACTTATTTTATATTTTATATAAAAAAAGCTTATATAATTAAAACCTAAAAAACGGAAACGATAATCTACTTAAAGACGTACTAAAAAAGTACTACTAATTTAGCTAACTGTTTAACGGATAATACTAAATTAAAACAAGATTATTAAAGCATAATAAATAAGATTATAAAATACCCTTATTTAATAAACAAAAACCAAATTTTTTTTTAATATATAGTATAAACTAGCAGTAGCTGAAAATCCTTAAAGAATAGGTATAAAAAACTTGGCTTTAAGAAGGATACGACTATCAAATTTACTAGCAAGAATACCATTAATAATAGTGCCTAAGAAACCTGCGAAAAATAGAATATTAAAATAGAGGATATGCTACGATTTCCGGTACTTTAATATTATTACACGTAAAAATCGATACCCTCTACTATTGATCAAAGATTTTAAAAATTAATTACATAACGTATAATAGTTTATAGCGCTAAATTTATTAAACGCGTATAATTTGATACAGATTGTAAAAAGCAAGGAATAAAAAATAGTATTTAAAACTTTAATCGGATATTTTAAATATTTAGTTATGCTATTCGGACTTACTAATACTTTAATAATATTCTAAAAATAATTACAAATATATTACGAAAATTTCTCGATAACTTTATAATAGTATACCTAGATAATATCCTAATTTATTTTAAGATTTTAAAAAAATATAAAAAATATATACGACAAGTTCTCTAAATATTTTAAAATGCGAAACTTTTCGTTAACCTATAAAAAAGCAAGTTTTATATATAGAAAATTGATTTTCTAAGCTTTATAATAAGCCTTGGACAACTTCGGATACAAGATTTAAAAATTACAGCAGTAAAAAAATGGTCAATTTTCTAAAATACGATAAACGTACGATTATTTATAGGATTTACAAATTATGTAAAAGTATGCATTAAGGACTTTAAAAAATATGCTGGCTTTTTTACAGACTTGACAAAAAAAGACCTTTTATTTCAATAAACGAAGGTCGAGCAGAAAGCTTTTAACAAAATCAAAAAATTAATTACCAGCAAGCTAGTGCTATAGCTACCAAACTTTATAAAGCTATTTAAAATCGAGGCAAACGCCTCTAACTACGCCTTAAAAAAACATCTATTCTAATAAAACGACAAAAAAAACTATACCTAATAGCATTTTTTTTGAAAAAACTATTAAGACCATAACTTAACTATTAGATTTACGACAAAAAGTTAATAGCAATTATTAAAGCTTTTTAAAAATAAAAACTTTACTTAAGCGGTACGGCAAAGCTAATAAAAGTCTATTTAGATTATAAGAACTTTACGACCTTTATAATAATAAAACAATTAAATAAATAACAAATATAATAAGCAAAGTTCCTATTTAAGTTCAATTTCTACATTATTTATATAGTAAACAAAGAAAATACTAAAACGGATATCCTTAGCCGTAATCTAATACTTAAGCAAAAAATACCTAAAAACAGTTAAGCATTTTTTTATAAAACCAAAAAAAAGTATCTTATAATAGCGATAATATAGTTTAACTATATTATATGGTTTAAACATTTTAAAAAAGCTTTAGGTAATCGACCAAAAAACTACATTCTATTTGGAGTAAAATTTTAGCCACATTTAAAAACAGGACTGCAAAACGCGGACTATATTATAATATAGAAAGGAAAACTCTATATACCCCCCGAATTTCAAAAAGACCTCGTAAAAAAAGTCCACGACCACCCGCTAACAAAATACTAAAAAAAGTTTAAAACTTTTATACGATTTAAGCGAAACTATAACTTTTTTAAAATACGACAAGTAGTTAAAAAAGTTATAAAAAAATGCGACTTATATATATAATTAAAGCTTAATCGATATAAACTATATAATAAACTATAGCTAATTAAAATACCCGATTAAACAAAAAAAATCGTATTTTTTAACTTTATTATCAAACTACTAAAATTAAAAAACCTTTTAATAAAAATAGCTTACGATAATATCTTTATTATAATCGACAAACTCATAAAATTAGCACGATTTATACTTTACCGCGAAGTAAGTTCGGCAAAAGTACTAAAACATATGCTATAGAAAAAATAGATCAGCCTATACAACATTCTAGACAAATAAATTACCGACAAAAATCGGAAGATAGCTTTAAAATATTGGCAGTTATTTATAAAGGCCCTAAAATCTACGAGCAAAATGTTTATAGCATATTACCCGCAAACAAATAGTCAAATAAAATGCCTAAACCAGATATTAGAAGCATATTTACGATATTACATCAATAACCAACAAAATAATTAGGTTACCAAACTACTAACAGCAAAGTTTGCCTATAACTCCTTAAATAATTAGGACATAAAAATGTTACTATTTATAGCAAACTATAGCTTTAACCTAAATAGTTAAAAACTATAACAAAAAGAAATTACTGCTTTAATAGCAAAAATATATATAAAGAACCTTATTAGCCTATAAAAACGGCTATAACAGAATTTAACATTCCTTTAAAAACGTATAAAAATATACTACAATAATAAACGGTTGTTAAAACTAACTTTAAAAAAAAAGGATAAGGTATATTTATTAAAACAAAATATTAAAATAAAACGCCTTAACAAAAAACTCGATTTTAAGAAAATTAGACTATTTAAAATTAAAAAAGTTTTGTCTAAACTTAACTATCGACTATTATTACCGCCTAAAATAAAGCAAAAACCAGTATTTTATATCTTATTGTTTAAACCAGTACCTAAAAACGCTAAACTTAAAACATAATTTAAAACGGAACCAGATTTAAATCTATATTATCTAAAAAAGATCTTAAATTTGTATTAAATAAAAAATAAATTTTAGTATTTAATTAAATATAAAGATTATATATACAATAAAACTACGTAAAAGCTTAAAAAATATTTAACGGATATCCCGGAGATTATTAACTAATTTTACCGCCGGCATCCTAACCGACTAAAGCTAAAAAAAAAAGGTCGACCTCTTAAAAAAAGTCCAAAAAAAACTAATCAAAATCCGGAGTAACCAAGGCAAAAAAAACCCGAAATTGTTTTTTAGCGACTTTTTTTTACGCCTTTTCTAACCGCTTAAACTTTTTTATAGCTTTTATACTTTCGACCCCGCGGCGAATCATCTTTATACCCTAAAAACGAAGTAAGCGTTTTTATTTAGGCAAACGAGCCAAATAATCGGTTAATAAACAAAACTATACTTCAGCCTGTTTTTCTTTTTATTCGATTTTATCCTTAGCGGCAGCTAATTTATTAAATTTAAACAAAAACGGCCCGAAAACATTATAAAGACAATAAACGCAGGTATAAACGTAATACTTTAATAAACCCGATATAACGCAATAAATAAAATTTTCAAACCGATAACGAAAATAAAAAAAAAGCATAGTAAAACTAGAACGTTTAATTTTGGCGGCAAGATCTAAAACGTTAAAACGCGAGCGCGATTTAGATTTTTCGACATAATTTAGCATAATAAATTAGTATTACATCCTGCTAATATTATAAAAAAAAAAAAAATAACGGGAACGCAACCAGTAAAGCACTTACACTCTTTATTATTAAAGATAATAATAATAGAAAAAAAGGGATAATATTACGAACTAACAAGGCTACTGGCTTATTGTTTAAACTAAACGTTAAAACTAAAACACGGTTACGGGCATATATTCAAAAAAAACATATTACGTAACCAATTTACTTACTTACAAGGCAAATAAAGAATAAGCAAATAAGCGGGCATAACTTATAGTACTTACAACATTTATAAAAATAAGCCAAACAAACGGTACGAACTAACCTTTTAAAAAAAATAAAGAAAAAAATCGTATAAATATTTTTTATATATCTAGTTATTTTTTTATTTATTTATCAATCTAAATATTCAGTTTTTTCTTAAAACTGAATAAGAAGCATTTCCTGACGACTATTGTTATTTTATTACTTAATGACATAACAAAGTTTCTTGACGAACTAAACCCCTTACTACCGGTTAAGACTTATTGTTGATACTGGTCGTTACAAGTACGGTGTACCCTGGGTTGCTATCAATGGTTATTCACGACAAGAAGTCCACAGTGCCATCATGTATCTGCCAGATCTTCGTAACGCAGTTTATCATCCGCAAGCTTATTTTCTCTGTCAACCCACGGATATCGATCACCACCTCCGTGCAGCGCAAAAGGTCGCATTCATGTTCAGGGACTCCGATAGAACGATGCAGATCCGGAGTCTGCGCGACGAACTCGTTGCTGAAGTGAGAGGGTCGGCCGAGATTTTAGGAAACCTCTCTGGTTTGATCGCATTGTCGTCCTGCGAAAATCTGGAGATTAAGCCTCATCATCAACGAATTTTCCAAATCGCGCATAATTGCACGGAATTCCTTCCTGACCTAGCCGAAGCTGCAGAAATTCTCAGGGACCATAAGATAATCCCTACACCTTAGTAACAGCTGCGGCAGCGTCCTACGCAGCAGTCGAGTCCCCATTCAGGCAAAGATAGACATACATGGGAGCGAGCTATCATCTTTTGAGCGAGATAGGGCATATACGTACTTTAGAGATTCCCGCGATGGACCAGTTGCGAGCGGCGCAACTGCATTCTGTTTCGTTGTTCAGTTTTAATAAACCTATCTCATTACCTATATAAAGCTCGATAATTGTCTGCACTTAAGTCATAAAGAACAATTTTGTGCGCTCCCTGCCATGAAACCACCGCGTCCACCATTCAATGTCATGTAATCTCGCTCGGTAATTGCAAGCTTTGGACTTCCTGATCTCTATTGACCTTGTATACAGAGCCAATATAATTAGAGTTTAGAGCAATTTTTATCTATACTCAAAAGTATCCTAGTGCCACCTAGCCTTGACCTCCCAACACAATTTATTCAAGGATACGAGCTTGCTTTCTACAATATCCTCATTGCCATTGTCGGTTTCATCGTCTCGAGATACGCCCCTCGCCAGTCCTCATCAGCGCCTACGCCCCCTTTCAGTCTAAATATGGTCAATTCTCCCCTCAGCGTGTGGATAAAACCTGCCATAACGTGTTAGGGGCCACACCGCAGAATAGGGATGTTCGCAAAGCTTCCTACAAGCGGCATACCTACGTGCCTACAATGTGACAGCTATCTCCCACGGTCGTAAGTTGATGAGAGATATTCAATCCTTTACGACATGGCTTCTTGGTGTTCTAAGCATAGCGGACTAACACTATCCAGTTTCTCTGTTATTGAGAATGCCCTCCCCTGATGCAGACGCTTGGGCCGAGTAAGATGACACCCCCCCTCACGGACCACCCCCTCGTGGACCACTTTGGAAGCTAAAGTAAATAAGCCGTAACTAGCCCCACACTGGTCCAAATTAGGTCAGATTTTTTTATTTAGTTGAGTTATATATATCTGAGTATAAAAATAAATAGTAGAAAATATACTTATTATTTATTAAATTAATAAGATTTTTATAAATAATAGGTTTTTATATTAATTATAAAGTGTAAAACTTAGTAGAAATAAAACATAAAAAAGTGGGACGCAATTTTTTATTTACGTAATAGTAATATGAACTAGAAAATAAATAATAAAGAATCTTATATTATCAAATTAAATTATTATATATTAAAAAACGACTAATTTATATGTAAATCTAGTTCCCGGGTAAGGTTTTCGGTGAAATTATAAGTTTAGTCTACTTTTTATTAACGTTAAAGTAAAGCTATTAAATTAAGACCTTTTATATTAAAAACGTTTTATTTTAAACTAGTTTTTAAAGTTTTTAGTTTAATTTTAATATTTATATTTATAATATATTAAAAGCGGGGCTTATTAAATATATCATTGTATATAATTACGCGTTTTATAACTATTGTTTAATGTTTTATATAGTATTTAAATAGCCCCGCTTTTAAGATTCTTAAAATATAATGATGTTTTTAATTATGGTTACTATTAAACTTTAAGTTTTATATTTTAACCTAACTAATTTTAATTTAATTCAAATTTTAAAATATTATTTTATATATTACATTAGTTAAAAAACCGGTTAAAAAATACTACTTAATTTACGTAATTTTTTCTATTTAATATAGTTTATATTTTATTAATTCTTTTAAGCAAGATTGTTTTAAATTAAAAACAATATATAAAACAATTTAATTTTTAATTTTATAATTTTTGATTAATTTAATATAATTATTTTTATAAAATATGTTATAAACCGATATTTATATAAAAAATACATATAAATATAACGTTAAAACATTATAAGACTTTAAATATTAATATAATTTATAATATTCAATATATAAATTTTTTTAATTTAATTTATGTTTCTAATAACGTTAATATTAAATAATAACATAGATCTACTTTTTTCTTATTTTTCCCCGCTTATTTATTTATATTATTATTAATTTTCTTAAAAGTTTAATTTTAATTATATTAAATTTGTTAATATATAAAATTGTTTTTTTGTTTTTTCATTATTACTAATGCGTTATACATTATCTAGAACTTTTAATCCGGTCCAATTTGGACTAGTGTGGGGCTAGTTACGGCTTATTTACTTTAGCTTACAAAGTGGTCCACGAGGGGGTGGTCCGTGAGGGGGGTGGTTATCTTAACAACTAACCACGGAAGGCGGTACGTGGGCATTTGGTGGGCGACAGCGCTGCTGTAGTCAACTCCGACGATATTGCTAACACCCTTACGGCGGGGCTAGTCGTACAACAGAATAGATTGCTCAACCCCACACCATTCGCGGGACCGAGGGCTGTCAGATGGGCGTCGTCGTGAATTCTACGGAGTCTGCGTACTCAAGCCAGGATTTCATCGACGGTGGATACACCAACCAGGGCATTGTCAGTGAGTGCTATCCTCGTCTCCTACCCAGATACAAAGCCAGGTAAGTATATTTAAACTGACGGATAGTGTAGTCAAATTGGTACACGCGCCTAGCGCCGAGCTACTCGACCAGATCGAGCCCTAGATGAGATACTGGGTCCCCGGAAATCATACCGGTATTGGCCAGCCTTGCAATAAGCTGGCGAGGAGCTCGAGCACAGCCAGGACAGGGGTTCTGTGAAAAGGCTTCCAAATCTGAGCAATGTTCCATAGATTTATCAATATATCTCAAGAATCCCATGACTCAAGAGCTCAATGTCTAGGCAATTGAAATGTACTGCTTAATCCTCTTCGCTTTCTTCGGTGCTCCAGTCGTCAACCGGTACGGGCCACGGGTTTTCAACTCGTCGTATCCGCACTACGTCTTCCCAGATGTTTATCAGCCAGCCGGTGCCAAAACCAGTTGGGTCCGAAGTATTGGTACTCAAGTGACCAACACGTTGCGCATCCCAGAACATGAAGCCAAACAGGCGCCACCCGTCCAGCTTTCTGCTCACGTTGAAGCCATCCTCGCTGGGCCTTCTAGTAGGGGCTGCACGCACAAGATCATGACCCCAGCGGCGACAGTCCAGACCTCCCAGCGCATCTACCCACGCAAAAGGCGGGTCAGAAGCGGTATTACCATGAACTAAAAGAGGTGATCTCTCTTCGAGAGCGTATAAACTGTCTCTTGCCCTGAAGATTTCCACCTCCCAATCTCTGAGCGGGTAAGTGTCGATGACTGTATCCCGATTCGTAAAGTAATGGCTGCCCCCAAGCCAATGGAAGCAATACCCAGGGTAAACATTCTTCTCCAGTGCAGTCTGCATTGCCAATCTCACGCGGAGTGCCTCACCGGGTCGCATTTCACACGATACTGTGATGTGACGTCGGAGAAACTCGATGCTACTTAGACATTCCCGCCGAGACATGGGTGTGAATAATTCGTACACGGGTGAGTTTCTTTCGAATAAGGCTTGTACAGGGTAGAAGAAACGGTGCATCTCATAGGCTTGTTCCATCTGCCACGGTTCAAAGACAGTGCAGAGAATCTGCTTTTCCGAGTCAAGATTGTACTTAGTCCCGCAGCCACGGGGGGTGAGATTGATCATGATTTGGAAGCGAACAAGGGCCGTTGCGATACGGTAGCGTTCCTCTGGAGTGATGGGGTAGGATGCTGCGCGGGCCGCCGTTGCAAATACGGGGAGCTTTGAGTCGGCGTACCAATCGACGAGAAACTGAACCGACCGATTGATCTGGAACATTCTGACCACCAGATCGGTCGAGATGGCCCTTGTCGCCAAGTCGGCCAGCGGCAGATTGGAATAAACTTGGCGAATATGCTCAGCCGGGCTCGTTAGGCGACCACGACACTGATGGATCTTTCGTTGCTCGAGGAGAGCCAGTGCAACGGCGTCTCGAAGCCCCGTTCCGAGATCTCTTTCCAGAAACGCGAGGAGAATGCTGCGCTTTGCAGTTAAGAAACCGCGATATAAAATGGGTGAAGAGTGGATGATAGCATTGAGGTCGTCCAGAGACGCACAGCTGGACAGCAATGGCGCCATCATATCTAGCGGCAATGACTCGATTGGAGACGTCGCCGATGCTAATTTTTCCGATATAAATGTATAGTTGCCCATCTTATCTGCTAGTTGGTGTGATGATGAAAAAGGGAAGATTGCTGGCAGCCTGAAATGCGAATGCTGTGCTGTGCAGTAGACACAAGTAATCTGCACCGCCCTGCCGCCCCACTTTAACGTTCATCTTTGGAAATCTACCACCATCTTCACTTAGTAATGACTTAGTAACTAAAATCAGAACCCTATTAGCCACTAAAGACAGGCAAGGATTGACATCATGACCTTGTATGAAGGACAGCTTCCAGGCAGCTTTAAAAGGTTGAAATAGGGCATTGACAAGCCATGCGTATTCTGTGACTGTCACTCAGAATGGCAAATGACTCCCAGCTCTGAAAACGAAAGGTTACATGCTGTTGGGAGCGCCATGAATTTGCGTAAGCAGATGTGCCGTCGGCGAGGGAATCATTCAATGTCTGTATAGGGTCTTCGTTGCTGTCCTTAAAAAAGGGGCCTGGCTGTACCAATGGATGTAGTGCAAGAAGGATGAATTCGAGAAACGTGTTACGGTACGTACATAAGTGGCTAGAGACGGTCAATCGCTGACTTGACAACGTTCTACTTTTGCTGCTGTCAGCACTAGTAGTGTAACGGTAGAGCGCTCTAGTTCTGTTCTGTGACAAAACGGGTATCAGTTGAGCTAGCAATTGTCTGAAATGCAAAACATTGGCTGGTCACGAAAACCAACTTCCCTTCTTTCCCTCGGCGATGCTATGTATCATCCGACACCTCAATTTCTGGCACACTTTTCGCCTACCCAAATTCTTAAATTTAGGACCTTGTGGACCAGTGACATAATGATATTGGCCGAAGAGTCGCCATTGCCTTTCGTCATCGAGGCCATAAATCTTATCGCCCCAACTGCCTTCGTAGTGAAACCAGCCGGTCGGGGCCTCGGGGTTCTCACGGGTCGGCACCAAGGCTTCAGACTCTGCAGTGGTGGTGTGATTGTACCAATATCCGCGAAAATTCTTTGCGGGATCCCAGAGAGGTCCCTGGTCGGTGATGTCCTTGAGCATTTCGAACGGCAATACGTATGGATGAGTTCCCGGCATGGCGTACATAGCATGGCTTCCGACGGCGCTATAGATGACTGGTCTTTGCTCGTGAGTAGTATTCCCTCGCTTCTCAACAGCCTGCCAGGTATACGCTTGACCGCCCTCGTGCTCGCTGAAGTAGACAGCACGGGGAGTGCCTGACTCGAAACGTACCATGGCGTGTTCCCAGTCGCCGACGTGATTACCGTACCTGGTTCCCAGCACGGTTTGGCCCAGATTGTATGCGTAGAAGAAGAACCAAAATGCGTCCATGATGCCTGACCCTTTGTCCACCATGATTAGGGTGGCTGGCGCTCGGGAATATCCCTCTTCATCCGGCTTGTGATTTGTATCTCGAGCGGATATTCTGCGCTGCTCGCGAGGAAGTGAGATGCGAGAAACTTTCGGCAGTAATGGATCATGCCCATGACTCTGTGGCTTCCTTCTGGGATCGGAAATGCGACGCAAGGGATGGTTCTCGTCCACATCGAACCAAGTCGTGTCTTCCTGCAACGGTCTTCGCTCAGGAGTTCCAATGTCAACGTCGTAATCATCAGGCTCGTCGCTGAGCACGACTGGCGTGTTCGTCGCGCTGTGGAGCCATTTAGGGCGACATTCGACGTCGTCTTTGCTCTTCAAGCTCAATAAGCCCGTCTTGCGGTTGAGAGTATCCAAAGTGGATAATGACAGCGCATCTACTTGGTCCAATGGCGAATCATCGGAATATGGTACAACATGTTTGATATGTTCTTCGATATCAGATGGCCAGAAATACTCCTCCGAGTACAGGTGAACGAGTGGAGCATGAGCGAGGACGTAATGAGGTATACTTCTCAGCGCACCAGCCCTCTTAGTCTGTCCACGTCCATCGCCAATGTGGTCGGCAGCGGTAGGCGTCGCAGCTCGTCGCGCTTCTTGTCCGCATTGGTTGGACCTGGTTGGAGGATCAGCTTTGAGATGCATCAAGCCGCACAGAGCAAACCAGCGACAGGCCTGCCTGTCGAGCCAGTGCGGAGACGTGTTGATCCATCGCTGGTCGGCTTCCACCTTTTCTCTGCTCGGAGGGACAGGAGCCAAGGCACGCGGCAAGAATGTCAAGATCAGCGCAATGAAGATGAAGACAAGAATGACGAAAGCGAGACGTCTCAAATGGTACATGGGGACCAGACCGTCACCGGGCATAAACCTACCAGTCGGAGTCGGAGTCGGGTCCAAAGCGAATAGCAGATGTGGCGTAACGCAATAAAGTTGTGGCAGAACGCGCAGGTTTGTTGCTAGTTGTGAGAACCTGGGAGCGACAGACAGCGCGCAAATCCGAAAATAACTCGGCTAGAAAGTATTTGGGATCTCCGCGAAATTGAAGGAAAGATGTTCGTTGATTGTCCGGCGGCCTGCCTCGGCGGTATGGCGAGGGCCTCGGGCTGTAATCTAAGCCACATTGCACGGATAATCGTAAAAATAACTGTCATCTCCGTATCCGGGTAATTTGAACAACACCCTTGATTACCACGAGCTTACCACATGCCCAACATCCTTCGTCACGTGGAGGAGCAGACGCACTGGTCGCTGGCGACAAGTACGGCAATTCAGATGCTCGTCATTTGTCGCTGTCGGTATAGCACCTTCTGTTCTCTGCAAGAAACGTCTGTCCTCTGTCGTACAATACTCTCGTTAATTTGGAAGCCGGTAGGTGCGTGACGAAGCTAGGCGCGGAGACTCCTCTCCGTTGATGCTCGATCGCTCGTGCTGGAAGGTGCGCATCAAGGACTAGAGTCGTGTGTTTTTCCACCCATTCATTCATTCAAACCATCCCTCTAGGTAGACAGCCTCAGTAGAAGTTTGCATTCGATGCAGAGTCGTCTCCGATACGTATTGCCCTAGCCTTTCACCCCTTTTCAACAGTCAAAGCGTGCGTCCTGTCGTTGTGAACGTCAAACTTCTTTCCACCCATACTTTCCTACCGCTTCGGGCAGCTTCCCATGATATCCAGCCGTCTCGAGAATGTGCGCAGCAGTAGCTGCCATCTATGTCGCTGTTAGAGCCACCGCCTTCTTCACGCACGCTCGCCAATGTCACGTACCTTCCAACACGAGACGACTTCTCTGAAACATGTGCTCGCCAGTGGGGTAGTTATACCCGTCCAGGTTCCGACATCTTCCTCTCTTCTTCTTCTTTTTTTCTTCATACCGCGAGGTCTCGGGCCTCCCGGTCTGCCGGCGCAGAGTCCTCAAGAATGGCTCTGCTTGTCGATGGTGCAGTCGAACGGCATAATTTTTGATCCTGTCGCCTTGGAAATCACTCCTTGGCGTACTTCCAACCTCCAATTTTTGGAGCCACCACTTTTTCATTCAGATATCTGCTGCGCGCAAGATCTCGAAGATGAAAACGAGGTGAAGAGCGGACGCATCACATCTGATGCAATGGACCTAAATACGTGAGTGTAAGCATTGCGAACGTCTACTGGCGCCGGGCGTCAAGTATGGCTCTGCTTGTCGAAGCTCTCGCATCGAACGGTATCATTTTTGATTCACTGCTCTTGGAGATCATTGCACAGCGTATCTCCAAGAGTGAGTATAGTTAGCCCAATATTTAGAACCGCCATTGTCGCTTCATTGGAAATTTCACTGCGCGCAAAGTTCTAGGATGGGAAGGGGGAAACATAACAACTGATGTAGTTAGTGACCTAGGGATGTCAGTGTAGGGTCTGAAAGCGTATGGAGGATTGGGGCCTGTTGTAGCGCGAGCATGGCTCGGTTCAACGTGCTTGGGGTGTCCACTAGGGATTAAAAAAGGAAGTTACAATAACATTGATGAGCTTCCGACTACATGTGCAGAGCCATTTAGTATGGCCTGGCTCATCATGGTGTGGTTGGGTTGGGGCCATTGACCATGGAGAGTAGCCGGTATGGTGAAAAGAGAAAGAAGAATGCGAATGAGTAGAGAGCAGTCTCCGATATATATATAGCACAGAAACTCGCGTAATTGACTCATAGAATTTATTAGGCTATCACTAGTTTGTGCGTCGACACGATGAGCAAGTTTATCTGCACCCACATCTTGTCGCTTTCGTATTTTCCGCCATCGACGCCTTGGCAACCTTATTTTGATAGCCCGCAGACTCAATGCTCTGAGTCAGCGGGAATTTCTTCAACCTGAGAGTAGTTGACAGAGGGAAGTAGGGTATGACTGGACCCCCTTCCCCCTTCCTTCGCCTCCTCCTCCCTACGGAGCCGGGCACAACGTTCAACTTCGAATATGTCAGGCCCGGGGCTATACTGGGAGAACTTTTGCCTCCGATATTTCACGGTGCGACTGACTCGGCGCGCAACAAGGCGGAAGTCCGTGCCTTGATCCAGAGTCCATTTTATGATCGGGCGGTGATCTATGTCGGGTTCTGGGTAGGGCCACTCGCGGTCTCGGAGTGGTCGTTGTGGTCTAGGATTATACCAACTGCGACACATGGCACGCTTCCTTCGTTTGATATCAGCCCGTAATGGCTGGATATTGGCCCGATCTGTTCGCGCATTCCAGCGCAGTGGCGTACCCGTCCATCCTTGCTGGACTGCAACGGACTTGTAGGCCTTCATGGTAGTTAGCGAGGACAGAAAGGTGGAGTATGAGGTTAAGGTGTTGATCGGTAATCAGGCCTTGGCCATTAGAATATGACGAGATCTTACTTACAGATGATCTGTAGTGATGTTGGCAGGCCCAAATCTCTGGCGGCCCAAGAGGCACACCCACGCGGAGTAGTGCTATGGTCCAATCGATTGATGGGAGATACACGTCAGTTGTACTGACGGCGGTCGCTTGCGTGGCGTATTCTAGCAAAGTATATGGAGATTTTGATGAAAGAGGCTGAGAGAGATCGATAGTCTTCCCAATTTTCAGCAGCTTGCCGAGCAACTGTATGAGGAACTTGACTGTTTGCTGGTTCGGGCGATACACTGGGGGAGGTCCTAAGAAAGCTTCCCGAAGATTCCAAGGATTGCCGCCGATGTCTGGTGTCTGCAAACATAGGTTTCGAAATGCGGACTCAAATGCGGTCATGCATGCCGACGCCGCCAACTCCATATTTTCGCTTAGGATCTTCTTCGTGACGTCGAGAAAACAGTCGTCCAGAACGCAAATGCGTAAGGCCATGACTACTGTACTGTGGGAGAACTTCACAAGATCGAGTAGTTTCAACACGCCTGGCTGTTCTTGATGCCAATTCCTGATGAGCATAGATTCCAACGCACTGCGCGTACCGTGTTGATAATTATCGACATCAGGCAGCCTTGGCTCGGCGTCTGCTCCCAGTGTGATCAAAGCTTCCACCCACGCTGGCGTATCTTTCGGGTAACCCAGCTTCAGATCAGTCCGTCGATTTTGACACAGCGCTTCTGTCAGCTCGAGCTGTACTACTGACTTGGAGACTCGGCCAGAGGCGACGATCGCATGGAAGCCAGGAAGCCACCCTTGAATCAAAGCTCTTGTCACTGCAGTGTAAGAGACGGGTAGATCCGGTTTGGCTAAAAGGGCAGTTGTTAAGCCCAAGTTCCTTCTCTCAACGGCGATATCAATAATATTGCCGCAGTGATTTTGCCCTTCGAGACACCATTTGAACGGTGAGGCGGTGTTATAGGTGGGATCCACGACTGCCTTGTGGTATACGTGGTCGCCGTTTTTGAAGCGAGTTTTGCATTTGCACATCCAAAGAAATACGCGCTTGGCTCGTATGTCTAGATTTGCACCCTTAGCTTCTAAGAGTGACAGTATGTCAAGTCTGTCCTCCTCAACTGCGACGAAGACAGGTGGAATGTCATCAACCTTGTAGCTTTTTTTGTCTGTCCCGTCCAGCATCGGAGAGTGTAGATCATGCGCGATTTCGATGACTCGTCCAATGACGTCTATTTGCCACCTACTCTTAATTGCCGTGACAATAGGATTTGGTGGCCGACATTTTTGGTGACGTATCTCATCTACGTCTGTGTTTTTATGCCATAGGATCGTTCTCTTTACGAGGTACTCGAAAAGAGTACAGCGAAGTGACTTGCAAGCCTGAACGAGCCGAGCTGTCGATCGAATGTCGAGAAAGTCGCATATGTACTTCATGAGATCGACATCGACGATGCAGATATTGCAGGTGGCCGCAACGTTAGGGCAAGTGGCTACCTCCATTGTGAAAGATCGGATCGAGGTCAAAGCAGCTTCGGCTATGGCACTGTTCACACCAAGTCAGTGCATCAATCACACAATATGGTGTACACTGGTGCATTGAGTGAAGGACGTGGCGATGTGTAAGTAGGTTGGTTATATATAAAGAGAAGGCGCGAGGACTAACTGTAACGTCAACAATGAGCTGGGTTAGGATCTCTAGTGGCCGGAGGCTGTTGGCGGCCGACAATCAGTCAGCTTTCTGGGTTGACAGCGAATTAGAATCCGTGATGAGCAAGATGCCCTCTCCAAACACTGAGAGGGCAGAAGAACGGCGATCAGGGAAGACACTTCTTATCTCTGGGCGACTGCAGAGGGATCAGTGCGATGGCATGATCGTCAAGGAAGATCGTCTATTATTGTAATGCAAAGAGATCACTGGAATGTGAAGGACTCTGAGCTGCGCGGCGAGTAGGTGGGAAACGGGCGAGTGTTTTAGATGAAGGTGAAGCGAAGGAAAACTCAAGCCGGCGGAGGCCCGCTACTTTGTTCAAACACCAATATTGTTTCAATGTAGATCTGAATGCATGAAATGAGTGAGCGTGATTGGATGAAGCCAGTGATTGATATCTACAATGGGATTAAATCCAGCATTCAATCAGCAAACAAACACGGCCGTTCCTTCTCTCTGGCATTGAATACGAAACATTTACTTGAAAGCACTAAACGGGCCTTTAGAATATAACACCCGATGCACTCATGACGGAGCTCATGCGGTCATTCCTTCCCACATAGGTCAGACGTTTGACGCTTTATAGGCAGGCTACCTATGTGTAGGTAGCTGCGCAGACATTCAATCGCGCCATTGAATGGGAATTTAGAGTTAACGGATAGTTACTCATTGGGCCTTACCAGTGCCCCTTCAACGCTCCTCTACAGAAGAGTTTAACTCATGGCTACATAAATTAAGATAAGCTGCAGATTTTTGAAAGGTACACTTTTAAACATATCCCCTTCTCTCTTTCACACTAACTTTCTTATACCTGTGCATCCACGGGCACGTCCCCCGCTCTATAGACGGATACATGACATGACAATTTCATTTCACGCAAGTTGTCTACAAACGCTGAGGCTTGTACCACGTTTGATATAATAGTCAAAGATAACAGCTCAGCCTCACAGAACCTTACAAGGCAGTATCAACCTCGCAACTTTCCTTCATCCTACCATATCTTCCGTCGTTTGTCTCTTTGCAGTCAACATAGAGCGATATGTCACAGTGTAAAGCTGTCAGAGAATCAAAGAGCGAAGGGGGCTGATCCCGACTGTCTGATCTGAACAAAATAGAATTTGTCCAGTGTGGCGGGTCACATAATAGATGTGGTATCTATAGCTGCTTGTCAAAAACCTTGTTATCGACGGTATGTATTTGCTTGCGTACGCAGATTCGGGGCGCTCCAGACAAACACTATGCCAAAGGGAAACGGGACACCATATGCTAAGAAGTGGACCCCAACGTCAAGTGGCGAGCTTTCATTAACAAGTTTGTAGCGCTAAGGGAGCTGGATGAACGCAATGGTCATAAGCGCACCATCGAGAAAGACAAAGCTATAGAGGCGCTCCAGCTGCTGCAAAGAAGCTCGAACAAAACACTCACAGTAGGCCGGCCGGTAGCACACGATTGTGCGTGAAGCAGTGCGGAAATGATAGCACCGCGACTGTCGTCTCTCTGCCTGCCCACCATTGCCAGTGAATAAGGGCAATCAGAAGGACACCAGAAGTAATAAACGAGGCGATGATCAAGCCGGAGACCAGCCATAGCTTACCGTGCCGCCTTCCTCCATCACCGCTACAAGGAATACAGGCTCCCACTGGTCTACGGCATATCCAGGAACACTCAAGTACCAAACTCCCGCGAGGTGTCATAACGGTCAGGCTAGGACTACTCCTTGCATGGCGGGGGGCAAGGGACCGATAGTTCGGGCCCGGATGAACCGCACGATTGAAGCATAAAAGGAGGTAAGGCAGTCAGGGCACCTAAGCTATGTAGGTACCTATTGATCGTTCAGCTTGTAGCTGCTGGGTCTCCTCTCTATATTTAGCTTTTGAGTCTTAAG
The DNA here is from genome assembly GCA_022432385.1 of Xylariaceae sp. FL1272. NCBI lineage: Eukaryota > Fungi > Ascomycota > Sordariomycetes > Xylariales > Xylariaceae > Xylariaceae sp. FL1272. The sequence goes on from JAJJXC010000063.1 coordinate 121,832, forward strand.
ACTGCTCCGTATGCATGATACGTCTGCCGTACTTGGCACATGCTACTACTAACTGTTCTTGAACAAAGAATCGAGCGCATCTAATTACCTAGCTCCGTTGCCTCACGATCGGCCATGACCACAGCACAGAGCGGGTGATGCGGTGCAGGTGCATTGAGCTTCATACAGAAGTTATCGTCTCGAGTTTATCTCCTGTCCCCTCAGCTTGGCGAAGCAACTGCTAATGCAAGATCTGATCCTGCTCTGATCATCATCTTTGGCTGGGTGAATGCTGGGGAAAGCCCACTGGCTAAGTATGTTCGCCAGTATCAGATCCTCTTCCAGCCTCATCAATCCTTGTGGTCACCTGCAACTTTGCTGGCATGACTCTCCCATACCTCGGTAGACGAGAAGCCCACATTGCCGCTGGCGTCACCCGCGCTATCCTCAGTAAAGATGGCAACAAACATTCTTCCCACAGCGACGTCATACCACGCCTTCTACTCCATGTCTTTTCCAATGCTGGTTCAACAATGCTATACCACGTCTACACAGCCTTTGCCACCGCGAGCTCCTCTGACGCGTCCGAGAGCACCGTCCTCCCTTTACATGTCGCTGCTTTCGACTCAGCACCCGCGCGCTTCACCTACCAAACCCTCTTCCAAGGTATCATCGATGGTGCTCCTTCGGCGGCCCGCATTGTCATCACACCTGTTGTATACATCTACGTTGCCTTTGTCTTGGTGGTTATAACACTGCTTCGTCTACCTGGTCATATTGATGATCTTGGACCCCGCTCGCATAATGACCCGGCGCGCGTGCTCGAGGCTCGTCGGGTCTATATCTGTGGTACCGCGGATCGCATCACCCTGGCGGCCGACGTCGAGCGCCACGCCGACGAGGCAGAGGCCCGATGCTTCTGCGTACAGGTCGAGGTCTTTGAGGGAACTAAACATGTCGCCCATTCGAGGAAGGATGCGGATCGTTATTGGCGCGTTGTGGGCCAGCTTTGGGAGGATGCACAGCATACAACGAATGCGCCGATGACCGAGGCCAGATTGGTCCCGGAGTCGGCTAACTTGTATTAGGTCTATTGATTTACAATACGTGCCGTTGAAAAGGCGCCGGTTAGGTCGTTACAAGCCGCGCGAATCAAGTAAGAAATAGGGGCAACCTGTTTTCACCGTTGGTACTGTTCACATTAACTCAAGAAGCAATGATATTAAAGCCTCGGGATTTGACCACGAGAACCGTGTTTAGTTTGACCCAGACGTAGTCCAGTATGATCTCGACTATAGTAAGTCCACAGCCTTAAGGGTCACCCAAGGCCTGTCACGCCTGACCCCATATTGGTGGTATTCTAAGGCGATGTGAAAAGGGCGTAGAGCCTATATGAAATTTGAAGGTATTCGGATCCTGTTCGCATTTACTAGTTTTCTTGGTTTACATACTTATTAGAATTTATCACCCATAAAAGTCACTTGATCGCCCAGGGATAGTTGAGCACGCTGGCATGGAGCAGGCTACTTTTTGTTTCTGAGATGCCTACCTTATGCGGTGGAGATGACGAGGAAACGATTCGTTCTGGCCGTTCGATGCCTGCTTTATGCACGGACGCTTTTGACACAGATTGAAGCTGCGCGGCATTCCAAACTTTCTTTGACTACCTATTTACAACATCGTCATTGGACTAAAATTTGGCACACCCATCCGTTGCTCCTATCATTAACTCCCTTCGGCCTATGTATCATGGCCGTTGCCGAGTTTCCATCACGATTGGTGTAACGCAAACTAGAAAACCAACACGAGGCATTACTTCGTCTACAGCTTTGCCTCCGTCAGGAGTACCCAAAAGTCACTGATCAGCATATTTGTGTATGCGACTCGCGTCCATGGCGTCTCAGGGTTGACAATTTGGAAGTCGAAATTCCTGAGCAACTAAGCGCGACAGAGTAAGTCGTAATTTGAGTCAGGAATCTTTCACGTACGCAAAGGGAGGCTCGTGCTACCAGTTACGAGAAGGTAGGAGCCAACACGAGGTAAGGCGCGCAAAGGAGAGTCGGGAAGGGAAAATGTGAACGAATGAAGGGCTGAACAGTACTCACCTGCAGAAAGATCTTATTAAGCTCGGTTTGCGCAAGGTTCTTGCCCAAGCACATCCAGCGCCCGGCTCCGAAGATGAAATCGACTGTCTTGAACCTGCGTGCGATTACTTCCGGGTCATCACCGCTGTCGGAGAGGAAGCGCTCGGGTCGGAAGATGTTCACGTCTTTCCCGAACACCTCGGGATTGCGCAGCAGGCAGGCGAAATTTGGGAATACCTCGGTACCTGTAGGTATGAACTTGCCGCATATGGTGTCGCCAGGCGGCGGCACGATTTTGGGGAAACCGGCTGCCACTGGAGGGATCTGGCGTTGTGTTAGATAAGGCACGATCTAGGCTCCGTGAAGATGATACCACCCTAGGTAGGAGGGCGAACAGCTCACCAGTCGCATGCCCTCCCGCACTACAGCCTGCAAATACGGGAAGTTCCTGGCCTCCTCGTTTGTGATAGAGTCCGAGATACGGCCCTCAGTGATGGCGTCCCGAATCTCCTGCTTCAGTCGCTGGTAGACGATAGGCGAAGACATGAGGAGCAATAGCAGGCCCCTTATCACTGTCACTGAAGTCTCTGTCCCGGCCGGGATCTGCATGGCAAGATCTTGCTGGATATCCGCCTCGGACATTCCATTGGGGAGCCATTCGCCCTTTTTGGAGTTTTCCAGTTAGACCATACATCAATAGTATAGTTCGACCAACACTGGGGGGTCAGGTCTAAGGCGGGTTCTGACAAGCATAACGAAGCCACCACCGCCGGGCTTCTCCTGAGAGCCGTCTCTGCGACGCTTAACCTCTTTCTCCGGGAGGCTAAGGGTGGCACAGCCGATAAGTCTATAGTCCCGGCTCATCGTCACTTCACAGACAGAGACTCAGCATCAAACACACCCAAGAAACAGACCGTGCCCAGTCTTGTCAGTGGTCTTAGGTCCAATTAGACGCAGGAACCAATCCGAGCAGAAGAGTGAGCGCAGCCGCGGCCAGTAACCCACGGACTGAACGACCGGTAGGACCGTCTCCGACATCTTGAGATAGTCGAAGTGATCCCGCTGGTCCGCGAGGGCGCCCCAGGGTGCACCAAGCCCAGCCTCCGTAACCAAATCGATTCATGATCCCGATGTCCATGACCCCCTTTCCGCGCGCGATCTTATCCTTAATGCGGTCCACGAGCGCCCCGATCTAGGTATCGACCCTCGCCTCCAATTTTCGTGACCCGCCCATTGCATCCCCACTGTCAGCTTCGCCTTGCGCTCGTCATGTTTGGCCGTGTCGGGTTCCGAGAAGCTGTTGTGACCGCGAGAACCGAACTTGTTTGTCGTATACCATCCACCCTTGGTCTACGTCGATCGCGCGCTGTTGATGCGCCAGAGGGTATTTGGGTCGTATATGGCAATCGCCCGCGGCCCAATACGCACCACCTCGCCGTGCTTGTTTTGATTCTCATGGAGCACCTCGTACATGTGTCCGCCGTACGCCGTCCGGGCCAGCCACATGTCCGAGAAGGAGGCAACGAGGGGCCCCGGAATGCTTCGGAGCCTGTACCATGCTGCGCCAGCGCTGGTGACGTACCAGGAGAGGAATAGAGCCGTTGCGGCAAGGGCTGCTTGTCCGACAGTCAGGTGATTCATGGCCTCGGTGATGTATGAGGACTGCATGTTGCTTTATAAGGACGAAGAAAGAATCTGATCAATGTGACAAGGGCTTGTGTTTAAGGGCTTGGAATAAGTCAAATTCAATAATAATTCTCAATAAGTCTTAAGGGCCATGGTTCTTCTCGCTATAGCTAGAATCATTGCCTCTTTTTATATATAGAAATGGCCCCTAATACCGTATATTCTAAAGGTGTATTTAGTGTACTCATATATGCCAGTTTTGGCACGCGTTGCTATAGCTATCGCTGCTTTAAGTCTTGTGCCTACTTACATTTAGTAAATATACTGCTGCAGGTATGTTGGTCCTATCCGTGTGACACTATTTCCCCCTTTTTTAATACTCGACTCTAAGCATTATTAAGTTCGGAGGTCTGCCGGCTTTTTTAGGTTTTGTTGATAGAACTGCTTGACTTTACCTTTGGCGCTTTCAGTGTTTATATAATTATAAAGCTCCCAAATCCAGTGCTTTTTTGCAGGCTATCCTTACTACTTAACCAAATACTTAACATGCCCTTCGACTTTAATAGAGTTTAAAATCTTTTCAACTTTATAGTTATCAGGCTTAATCGAGGTTGCTTTCCGCAAAACCTAGTTAGGGTTAGGAGGTTCCTGATTGCTAGCGTAAAAAGGTTCGATAAGTAAAATATGGAAAGAATTATAAATTCTCTAGCTTTTTAAAAATATAAGTCTGATAGCAGTAAAGAAAATTACTTTTTAGATCTTAAAAGGCCTTAGTATTTCTTGGTCTAACTTTTTGGTAAAGCGTTTTGTTTTAATGTTTTTAACGTTTAATATTACTAACTAATTTTTTTTATAAATTAAGCTTTTTTTTTTTTTTATTAGCCTATTCCTTTATTTATTAGCGGCTTTTGTTTAGGTGTTGCTTAGCTTTTTCGTATACCTGGTCTATCTAGTATAAATAAAGTCGGCTTTCTAGATTTTTTAAAGCGTTTAAAAAAAGGTTGTACGCTATAAAGTAATACCCGTAGTTAGCGTAAAAAGGTATTATATAAATCGAGGCCGAAGCCGCGTTATTATAAGCAAACTTAGCTATAAAGAGCAAATCTTTCTAGTTAGTTATCTTGTAGTTAACGAAAGCTCGTAAATAAATTTCGAAAGATTAATTAAGTCGTTTTGTTTAACCGTCGGTCTAGGGATAAAAAGCTGTACTTATTTAAGGTTTAATACTTACCAATTTAAGAAAGTCTTTTTATAAATAAGCAGTAAATCTAGAGTCACGGTCAGAAATAATATCGAAGGGCATACTATAGAGCTTTTAATAGTTCTTAGCAAAGATTTTAATCAGATTTTCAGTCTTTTTCTCGCCTATTTTAAAAGGAATAAAATAAGCTATCTTAATAAACGGATCTATTATTACTTAGATAAAATCGTATCTATTCGACAGAGAAAAGTTAGTAATAAAGTTTATAGCTACTAATTACCAGGGTTTATAATATAGCTTTATAGGTTAAAGCAAGCTATAAAAACTGTATTATGGTGGCTTGTTCCGTTAATATTTAAGGTATCCGCTTATAAAGTTACGGACCGTCTTTTTTATATTTGGCTACTAGAAGTTTCGGGTAATTAGTTCTAATATTTTGTCCATTCCTATATATCCGGCTATTAGTATGTTATATTCTAACTTAATAACTTTTTTTTATAAGTTTTTTATAAGAATCTATAAACGTTTTTTTTTGTATAAAAGATCGTTTATAATTTTTATATCCTTAAATGGTTTTTTTTTTCTATAAAGTATACTTTAGGTTTTTATTAACTACTTTTTTAACTTTTTTAATAAACTCCAGCAGCTATTATAAAGTAGACAAGCTATACAATCGTTCTAATATTAAAATTACTACGGCTAAGCTGATAAAAATTAGGCCCGTCGAGTTTAAGAAATATTTTTTTTATAAAACCGAAATAATCGGCTAGTTTTTATTCCCCTTTTTTTTAAGGCGGTATTGTAGCAGTCTAAACAATATATCGGCCTTTTTATTCTGTTTGCCTAAGCAATAATTAATAATAAACAAGTACGTAAATAGCTGTTATAACTATTTCGTTTAACGACGGTTAAGTACCTTAACAGTAATAAAGTAAAACAGGTTTTAATAATCAAAATATATTTCTATTTTATATTTCGCATTTTTTAAATATTGTCGCCAGCGATCAAAACTGTTTACTATTGCGAGTAGTTCTTTATTATATATTTTATAGTTTATCTCCGTTAGCATTAGCTTTTTAAAATAAAAGGCAATAGGATAAAGTTTGTTATCCTTTTTTTTCTATAAGAGTACTCTACTTAAAGCAAAGTCTAAAGCATTAGTTTCGACGATTATTACTTTTTCCAAGTTGAAATAAATAAAGATTAAAATAGTAGTAAACCGGTATTTAAGTTTATAAAACGCTTTTTACATAGCGTCGTTCTACTTTTAATCCCGTTTATTTTTTTTGTTTTTATTTATAAAAGGTTTAACTACTAATAAAAATCCTTTAATAAATCTTCGGTAAAAATTGGCGAAGCCGATAAAAAATTGGGATTTTTTTAAGGTTTTAAAAAGTTCCTATTCCCTAATAACTTTTACTTTGTTTTTTAATATCGAGATTCCGTCGGCATTAATATCGTAGTTTAAGAACTTAATTTGCTATATTTGCTAGTAATACTTTTAGGGAGCCACAACTAAATAGTGCTTAATAAGTCGTTAAAGCACCTTTTTCACAATGCGGTCATGCTTCTTTACGGTTTTAGCATAAATAAGTAGGTTATTTAAGTATACTAGTAGTCCTAAGTTAATCAGATTTCGAAAAATATGATTTATTATAGATTAAAAAGTAGCTAGTATATTAATAAGACTTATAAGCATGACGGTATATTCGTATAAACTATATTTACATTTAAAAGCGGTTTTTTATTTATAACTTTCCTTAATTTTAACTAAGTAGAACCCTGTTTTTAGATCAATTTTAGTAAACTATTTCGCTATGCGGAAGCGATTTTGTAGCTCGTTGATAAGTAGTATAAAATACCGTATAAAAACAGTGACACTGTTTAACCCTCGATAGTTAATTACTGGTTAAAAAGGGTCCTGCGGATCTTTTTTTTTATAAACATTATAAGTACGCTATACAAAAATATGGACTTGCAAATATAACCAGATTTAAGCATATCCTCTAGCTAAGGTTTTAAAGCATTAAGTTTTTTTTGCTGTTATTGCATAAAATAGACCTTAAAGAGCAGTCTTGCCTTCCGTTAAATCAATTGCATAATCTTAAAGCTTATAATCGGGGAAACGGCTAACTGCTTTTTTAGATATAATGGGTAAGAATTCCCTAAAACGTCTTAGCATATATTAAAGGGCTTTCTGCCATAGGTCTGTTTGTGGTAAGGTTATAGTAGCTACTTTCTGTCCGACTACTATTAAGCTAGTATAGTTTTTCTAACAATAGTTGGAAACAAACCGTATTTTTCCAATATCAGTAAAGAAGTAAGCCGGTTAGTACTGCTTTAACCACTATAAAAACAAGATAAAGTCGCATTCTCTATTTATGCTTATTAATTTAAAGCTAAGCCGTATAAAGTGATCTTTTTAATAGCAAAGTACTAGTTTTTCTAAATAGTACCTCCTTTTTTCATGCACGATAAATACATCGAAAGCCATTATAAATCGAGCAATATCTCGCTTAATAATAGGGATCTTCTATAATTTTGCTTTTAAAAATAGTATAACCGGGACAGAACTTCCGGTATTTAGTAATATTCGGACTAAATACTTTTAATCGTTATATAAAAAAGTTATAAAAACGATCGGTCTATAGCCAAATACTATTTTTTTTTTCTAGTTTTTTTATTGTTACTTTTGGGTTTTGAGTTAGGCCGCTTAATGCTACACACCCGAAAGTATATACTTTCCGTAGGTCATGTTCTATATAATATAGCATAAGACCTTTTTAAAAATCTGAGTCCGATTTTTTTACCTTTAAATACTACAAATAAAAAAAGGCGCTTATAGTAATAACGTCTATTTTTGCTTTTTTAATACTACTAATAAAAGCAGGATCTTCGGTATTTTTACGTTTGGTAAAAAAGATTTTCTTAGCCGGTTAAGGCAGGTTATTATTATTAATATCCTTTTTAGTATAATACTCTAAAGTATAATAATTGTTACGTCTATATCGCTAACAGTTCTTTTTGTCGCGCTTTCGTTAGTCGATAAAAGCTTGGTCGATATTTTTAAGTATATTTTTAGTGTTTAGCCATTTTTTGGCCTTAAAAAATAACTCGGCTTTTGCTGCTTTGTCTTTTTATTAACCTTTTCTTTTTAAAAATTGATTTCGGCTTAAATTAGAGCGATTCTTTTTGTTTAATGATTGTTAGCCCGATTTCGAGCGTTCCGATATCGAAGTAGGCCTTTTTTTTGCCGACGAGATATCTAGATTAGACAGCATATTTTCGTAAATTTGTCCAGCTTCTTATATAGCGGCAAAGAAGTTTTCGTCGTTATTGGACAGATTTTTTTATCGAAAATACACGAGTCTAACGATTTCGTTAGGCAAGGTCTTGGCTATATGGTTTTAAAAGGTGGTTCTAAATTATTGTACTACTTTATTCAAGTCGAGTAACTCAATAAAGTACTAAGATATATCGCCGTTATAAGTCAGAGCCTGTATCTTTTTAGAGTTGCGATGTTTTTTTAAAAAGTTATAGAACTTTTCCTTTATTGCTAACACATAGCCTAACTATCTATCCGAAAGGCCCATTTTAGATACCTAGGTCATTCGCTATTGGTACTAAGTTTAAACCCGGTTTGTTAGCAGCAAACCGATTTAATTAATTTTATAGTAGTCTTCTAAAAAACTTTCGTTATACGTTTATAAATATGACTTTATTTTTAGCTACTAAAGTTAAAACTTAGATTTGTTTTTCCCGTTATAAATAAAAAGCTTGTTTAAATAAATTAAATTAAATATAATAGCTATAAGTTTAACGAGTTTTTTTAATGCTTTAACAAATCGATTAGAGCTAGGATTATTATTATCGAGGTATAATAATAATCGAAAAGGGCTTCGAAAAAGTTTGCGTAGTAGACTTCGAAATAGCTTTTAAGAGCTGCCGTCGTTTTTAAAGTCGTCTAGATTATTTTTAAGGGGTCTATTCCCTCTTGATATAAAAGGACCGGCTTTGGCGGCTGCGAAATTGGCTTTCGCGCTGTCGGCGGTACGTCAAACCTATGATCGCCGCAGGTTCTAAAGGGACAGCTTATCACGCATTTTTACTTTCGAGCTAAAGTATTTAGTCGAAAAACGCGTAACGCTTTGTAAGCAGCTAGGAAAAAAAGCAAAATAGCTAGCTGCAAGCTAACTAGCAGTTCGCTTCCTAAAATTTTCTAGCACCGCGTTAACGTTAATACGTTAGTAGTTAGCGAATTAATTTTAGAACTCGGCTAAAGCAGCTTAGGTATATGTACAAAGGTTATCGACCTATCGTTATACTCTTTCGTCCATTTAATAAGAAGCAAGGAATTTGCGAGCTAAAAAATTATTAATCTATATTTTTTTATTGGTGGCCTACGTAGTTACTTTTTTTTAAAAGTGGTGTTGCCGTTGCAAGTCTTTGTATATATATAGCAAAGCTTGACGATATTAAGTAGTAACTTGCTTGAGTTTTTCGATTGCTCGAGTACGAGTTTCTTCGTTTTTAGAGAATCGACTAATAATATTTTAAACTTAGGAGGCAAACTTGTTACTAGCTTTTATAACTTGGTTGCAAAACGTATAAATTTGTTTTTATAATATTTATATATTTATATTATATAACTGTTATACGGTTTAGTATATATTACGCGTAGTTATATAGTTGGCCCAAAATTACTTGTCCTTATAGGTACGCTTACTTATAGTTTAAAACAGAGCTTTTAACGTATAGTAAGCATTTTTTATTTATTTATAAAGTTTTACTACCTATTTAAGTAGATTTTTTTATATATCGGAACTAGTTTTTAGTTCCGTATAACTATCTATTATGACTATATCGTAGTCCGGTATATTATAAAATACGAAAGCTTGGTTCTCGGGCGTAAAAGTGAAGTTCGATATAATAAAATATCGGAGCATAGCGTATATCGGAATAGTAGGTCTAACGGGGAATCTAACGGAACGTCGTTACTATCGCCTTTTTAGTAAGCAAAGCTAATCGATAGTGCTTAATACTTTTTTTAAAAAAAGTAAGGTTAGTACTATAGGAAAGGTTTTAAGTATAAAAGCATAAAGTGTTGTTTTTTCGTTTTAAGATTCTAAATCGATAGAGATTTCTAAAGTTTGTGCTCGTATAAAGGTATTTATTAATAAACGGGTAAAAAATAGAGGAATAGATTAAAATGCAAATAAGTGGTTTTTTTCTTTTTTATTTGATTCGTTCTCTTCGTTTTTTTTTTAGAACTCTTTTTTTTTAATTCGCTAGATTTTTTAGAGTTGCTTAACTCCGAGCTAGATTTTGCTTAAGTAATAAAGGTCTTAACAAATAGTAGTAAGGCTGGCTCTACACAAAACTAAGGGATTTTTAACGTCTTAATTAACGTGCTACCGCCAGCAACAAATATTATTAAAGGTAAAAGGGATATTTTCGGATAAGAGGTGCTAGTACTACTAGCGGTAGTCTATTTAAGCGTAGCTTAAAGGTTTATAAAGCTTTTTCGGCTAAAATATATAGGATTAATAAATAGGATAACCTTAAGGTAATTAAGAATTATTTATAACAAAAGCTTGTGTTTAAAGGCTTAAAATAAGTCAAATTTAATAATAATTCTTAATAAGTCTTAAAGGCCATAGTTCTTCTTGCTATAGCTAGAATTATTACCTTTTTTTATATATAGAAATGGCCCTTAATACCGTACATTCTAGAGGTGTATTTGGTGTACTCATATATGCCAGTCCTAGCACGCGTTGCCATAGCTATCGCTGCTTTAGGTCCTGTGCCCACTCACACCTGGTGAATATACTGCTGCAGGTATGTTGGTCCTGTCCGTGTGACATCAATGTGATGTTCCGAGGCAGTTGCCAACGATCGAGGTCTAGCCAGAAGGCAAGACCGGTTCACTCCCCAAGGGAGTTGGGCTTAATTACATCAATGCCGAGCACCAGTCACGCTGCCGGGCTCGACCAGTATCCATCTGCGATCGTTCCAATCAACACCTTGCGATCAATCGCACGTCAGCTTATTGTCCATCAGCCAGTACCGCGACGGACGTTCACACGTCGAGGTTGTGATGAGAAACGCTTAGGTGGGGTGATAGTATCCAAACGGATATAATGCGTACGGCATGGTGCGTAATGTTCTGTAACCTTCTCCGCGTTTTTATGCCAGACGCGTCCAAAACTACTCCAATTTCCATCGCCACCTTCCCGCCACATCATTTGGGGTTGGCAACACGTTGGGGGTGGCAGCTTAATGCCGTGGTCGTCAATCTGCTACAGTTTATAGGCTGATGATTCTTCCCTACCTGAGCCCAGCGGCTACGAAATAGCGGCGGGACCGTCGCACCGCGACGATAAGTCAGCAGACGCTCCCGTACTAAGTGTTTGATATTGCTTGACTTTTGTATTCCCCCTTATTCGTAGTAACTTTGGTATCAGCTACTCACTCTGCGCTACGGCTGCATGCGCAGTAGGCTGCTCATCAATACTAGTGTATCCCCCATTATGGTAATCAGTATCGATTATTTGTTACATATTAAGTAATCAGCCCTGCTGCCAGATCCTCGTCTTCCCACCTACAAAGCTATGGTAGTCAATCTCCTTCACTTCATCCTCCGTCAACCGCCAACCTAAGGCCGCAACGGCGTCTCGGGCCTGAACTGGGTCTCGAACTCCAACAAGTGGCAATGCTCCTTTGCTGATATTATAGTTGACAGCGACTGAAGCCGGTGATTTGCCTCGCTTGCTGGCGATTCGCTCTATCACCTCAATGGTTGGCTGGATATCCTCCATGGGATAGCTGCTAAACCGATAGGTCGATGGGGGTGGGTGCTCGACGTCGTACTTCCCTGACAATCTACCCTGCGCCAATGACGAGTATGACTGGAATACAACATCGAGCTCCCTATACACTGACAGATCACCGTCAACCTCCACCCTACGGCGTAAAACGTTGTATTCGCACTGATTGATTGCAAGCGAATTGCCGTATTTCGCCAACTGTTTGCGCATCTCTTGGAAGTTATCCAAGGCATAGTTGGCCACACCCACGGTGCGTGCTAGTCCCTCATCGACGCACTTCGCTAGGCCACGCGCCACAGTTTCGATGGATTGGGTGTGCGTGGGACCATGCACGAGGAGGATATCCACGTAGTCCAGCTTCAGGCGTTTGAGTGAACCCTGCAATGACTTGTAAGGGGCATCGGAAGGGTGGAGTAGGTTATTTGGCGAGATAGGAAGACAAGTCCACTTGGTTTGGATGACGAAGGAATCCCTGGGAAGTCCGCGGACAAGGTCGCCGATTATCTGCTCGCTCTTTCCGTGCCCGTAAGACTCAGCAGTGTCGATGAAGTTGATACCCTCAGAATAAAGATACATCCAAGCCTCCGCGACGGCGGGGAGTTCTTCGTCGCTCCACTACAGCAGTTTGAGTCAGGATTACTTGATCTAAGAAGCTTGCTAAGGTCCCAAAGGGTCTCGACTTATGCTATATAGCACTTGCTTGAGAGAATAGAGGAATTGGCCCAGGAGGTTTGTAGAATTAGGTAGAAAATCATTGGGAGAATTACTTACATGCCAAGTTGCTTTGTCCCCCCACGGCCACGCACCAATGCAGATAGGTGACACTTCGATAGGCGGTCCAGCCTTTGTTGGGATGGAAATGCGAGTTCGAGCATCGGGGCAGTAGGATTGGGGCAATACATGCTTTCCATCGAGGCTGGGATCGGGTCGGTTGGGCGTATCAGAATGGAAGCCGGATGTAGCCGACATTCCAGCTGCCAATCCCGCTTGAAGTATCTTATCCATGTTGTGCTGTCGTTTCTGTGACCGAGGTTATTGATGGTAGAAGAAGCATATTTGAGGAGACTATTATCTATAGACACATCGCACTATTAAATATCATCAAACTCGTTCCGGCAACGTGATATACGATCGTCATTTTCGTTGGTTGCATCACGATGTGTCCAGTGCAGATATTGAGTTTCTTCATAAAGGCTTGACTGGATCACCTGCAATAAAACTGGGTACGCTTGACGAAACGATCGTCTGTTTAAAGACGCGATCGTACTGTAGTTCTACAAAAAGGGGACATAAGACTCCGAATGTCTAAAATGAGTTCTAGTATGATGTCACGGTGATGGAACTCCTACTCCCAGCATGGACTGCCAATGATTGCAAATTACACTTGCATATGTTATTCTGATCTTCTTCGATGTCTTCTATCACATTCTCAAGGTGATGCCAATCGGAAGTACGACGAAAATCAAAAGCGGGTAGCTGAAGTATTCATTGGTTGGAAGAAGGACATGCTCACGCTGGAGCTAAGAAGACGAGGATGAGAAACCAATTAATTCTGATACACAAAAGCTCAATCGTGCGAGCGCTTTCTTTGCTAATGCCACGATGATATTCCTGGAAGCTTAATATGCTTCATCAACTGTTGATCGTATCCTGGGCATCGTCGCTAATATGTGGAATTACGCCCAATATGGGCAGCTAGGTCGCCAGGTTGTTGTGAGGCAAAGACTTTTCACGAATCCATCATTGTCCCGCTGAGCATCCTCCAGGAAGGGTACTGCAATCGCTTCTTCTTTTGTGCTTTCTCCCAGGATGTGACCTGAAGCGCGACTGGCCTGGATACCTAGAAGCCGTCGCATTAATAGTACACGACTGAGCTCAAGAACGACACGATAGAAGTTGGAATCCTTAGCTCTAACCTATCCTGGCAGTGCCCTTTGATCGATTATCTAGTGGCGGTCATCAGTATAATAACTCACAATGATTGTAGCTGGTCAACTGGGATCCTGATTTACTGAGAGGTCTGGGTATGCCTAGGTAGACAAACACAAGTGTAACAACATGGGTGCGCGCGTGCGACACCCTTCCTATGATTATGATTATATGTCATGCAGCTTTGAGTATTTATGATCAATGTTGTTTTCTATATACCTTGTGCGCGATTGACGATCTGCTTTGTCTTTAGATGCCCATATATGTGTGGACAGTACCTTTGATACCATTGCCTTCTCTAGTACATCTGGCCCTTTCCCGCACTTGTCTTTTATTGGTTGTTTGTCCCTCTCATCGGTAAAATTCCTCAGCCATAAAATGCAGAAGTGCGCAAGCCTCCAATATCTTCTTGTCGCTCATTCTCCTCCCTGTCACATTCCTCTCCTAGCCCAGCTTGACCAATTCGGCAGCTATTAACTAAATACTTTTGTCCATGATGTTCCATCCACATGGCCATTCACCTGTATATGCCAGATCTGATACTTCTCTACAGCTTGAGCGTATCAAGCGTTGAGCCTGGTGAGTGACTTGAGTCGCGATGTAAGCGTAGTTTAGCTTCCTCTCATAGGCTGTGTGGTAGTTTCTTCGTGACCGAGCCCAAGTGCTGCCTGTCGGCCAATTATATACGCGTGGATCGAAATAGATGGGTTTGAGATGCGTGTACTTGTGTCGCGCTCTCTTCTTCCGAGCTTTCTCTAGGGAAGGCTGAATGGCGGCGCGAGTAGAACGGCAGGTCGATACTGAAGTCCTTGCTGTCCATCCTTGTTTGATTTCTGCTAGTTTGTAGGCCTACTCCACGATTAGTATTGAGTCGAACAAGGACACTGAGAACATTAGACAATGCACTTACAGCCGTGCGGTAATTGTTTTTTCCATGCCAGTCAACACGCGACCCAAGCTCGGCTCCCAATCGCAGCACTGGCGTGATCCAGTCACGTTCGCCTCTGACCCAGCCACGCTTTCCGCCACCTCTCCGTACTTTAGAGCAAGCTGTGGCCTTTGTGGCAAACTCGAGAAGTGTTAGACCCGAGGCACGCGATAGCTTCTCGCTGAGATCAAGCGTCGTTCCTTCTTTCAAAAGCTTGGCGATTCTCTTCAGGAGGAAGGCAATGGTTCGCTCATTTCTCGGACCCGGCCTCCACGTTGTATGGTAGCACCAGTGATCGAATGCAGCCGCAAAAGTCTTCTTCCACATCCAGACGACGATGTCAGAGTCCTCCATGATTTTCTTTGTAACGTCAAGGAAGCAGTCGTGTTTCACGCAGAATATCAGAGTTTTGATTTGTGGCCTGCGGGGCATCTTGACAAGTTGGAGGAGTTTGAGTGCTACCAATGGCTGATGTGAACCAAGCAAGCTCCCAAGCGCGCCATCAACGGAAAATGTCGGACCCTTTTCTGGATACGGGTTGGCTCCTCGCGATATCAAGAACTTGAGCCACCCTTCCTTCCCCATCGTGTCATTCTTTGTCCCAAAGGTGGCGGGAAATTTGAAGAGTGCAGCCGTAAGCTCCTCGTTGGCATCCTGGTCAGAAATTCGGCCAGAAGAGAGGATCGCCTCGATACCAGGTAGCCACCTGCTACATATAGCACGCCAAAGAGCGATCGATCGAACGGGTATGTCCATCCTCGCGAGAATACTACAGGCGAACTCGATGTTCTCCTCCTCTATGGCAACATCAAGCAGCGTGAAATGAAAATCCCATGACAAGGGTCGGTCACTCGAGTCTGGGCGTGGAACGCTATCACATGCACACATATCGGTCCAAGGACGATGACGATGAGGATAGTAAATATTCAGAGAGAAATAGCAATCCACTCGGACGTGCATGTTTGCGCCGTGGGCCTCCAGCATTGACGCAAGGTCAAACCTATTCTTTTGGGCAGCGACGAGCACAGGTGAGCATGGATATCTGCCCGCGTCGAAGCCATTCAACATTGGAGGGTAGATTTGATTGGCAGCTCCGGCCAGCCGAACCAAGTCCTTCATGCTCCAATTGTGCATAACGGCCCCAACAAGAATATTTGGTGCCTTCCACGACCCGAAATGTTCGTATTCCTTGTCTTTATGCCACAAGATCGTTCGCCTCTGAGCTTCAAAATGGGTGAACGCTCGCAGTGTTTGACATGTCTCGGTCAGTCGGCAAACGGATTGGGTATCGAGGAAATCGCATATGTAGAGAACGAGTTCCATAGGTAGGTAACAGGTCCTATTTTGGACCAAAAGCTTTCGGTCGCTCATGTTGTTCGCTATGTTTTAGTGCCGGAGAGCGGGGAGTAATAAGATCTGTGCAATGCAAGTTAGAATAAAGAATGGCAACATCAAGTAGGCCAACAGAAACCAATGAATCGGAAGGCATATGACGGAGGATTGGATATATACAAAAGGAGTTGCTAGGACGTATTGCTGATAGCAGGCTCAGCTTGAGAGTCGGCAGTCGACGGGCGATGTGAAACTAGGTATGCACCCATATGCCTTCCGAGAGCTAGGCAAACGAATGATGACCGTCGAAGCACAATCTTGACCGGACGCAGTAAGCAGGATGCCGATTCTGTGATCGTCAAGGCGCAGTACCAAAAGATGCGCGACTGTTCACTGTAGGATGCAGTTCAATCTATTTGGACCAGTTGATGAAACTGTGAGATCGCAGGGAATAGTGGTATATGAAAGCGTACGCTTGCTGTGTGCGAAGAATGATTGCCTATCCTGCTATGCGAGGAAGCAAGAAGTAGATTGTTCCACGGCGAACAAAACGATGTAGATGGAAGAAGAAATTTCGTTGGAAGGCCTTCGCTGCAAAGGATTAACACTTGCATGAGGATAGGTGTTGTGCCATTGAATGATGTGTGTGGGGGATCGGATGAGGTAGGAGGATTGAATGACAGATGGAATGATAGCGGCAGAAAGCTCGAAGCGTTCAGGTGAGGCCTTGGTCTGCTGATGCAAGTGGACAATGTGCTTTGGTCAATAGGCTTGAAGACTGGCTCATGTAGCATCGACCACAATTGTCATCCTTCATCATAGACTTATTAATTGTCCGGCGTAAATCAAAATCGTTGTATAGGGCAGAGACAATCAACAGACCACACCAAGGGTTCAACTGCGTAGTATCATTCGATAGGCTGTTGCTAGCGGCACAGGCTTAACAGGACTCTGGCACTTTTTAGAGCTTAATCGGTGTATCACTTTTGTCATACGGCTTTTCTGGGACTGAAGAACCATCAACCGCAACACTCAGCGGTGTTGTAAAACATATATTCAAACACTTACGGATAAATGTGTTTGCATTTGTTTCTTCGGTCTGTACTCAATGGTAATGTTCGTAATTCCTGGCGCAAGTCAAGAAAAAGCCATCGCGTATGACGCAAACATCAGGCTCGCGGCGTTGGCCTCCATCGGAGGGAGATTATCGAGGCTATTTGTCTCTACTGCATCAAACATTGATGACACGGGCCTGTCGCAGCTGATGAACCCATTCAAAAAAGCAGAGTGTATCTATTTTGCGTTTTCGATATTTGCTTTGCCTCAATCAGCGATCACTCGTTCTGGATTGCATGGACGACCATGTAGGGCGGTAGGAAACTGCTGGCGTAATATGCTGTAATTTTTGCTACTGAATCTGCATATGCTAATTCCCAGAGCTCCAAAGTGAACACATTCAATCTCTCATAGTATAATTACATGTGGAAATAAGGGTTATTTGCGGACATCTGCTGGTACGTGGTGGGAAAATTCTTTATTCGTAGAGTCATTATCCATGCTTGCTACAGTGAGTCGGTTGAAGTAAAGAGATAAGACAGTTTGCTTTCAAAAGTGCAAATACACTACTCTTTTGCCTTCCAAACTTTCGACTTTGGCATCAAGTGTTTGGGACGGATGTCGGGCAAATTAGCATAGTAACAAGCTACCAAGAACTGTGTCTACGGTGTTTATGTGGGAAGCACAAACCGAGTTTTACATGGTGATTTCTATCTAGAAGCGGATTATATAATACAAATTGGGCATCGCCCCTGAACCCTTCCTCTGGTCTCTCTGTCTATTACTCATGTATCTGGGAATCCATCCAGATGCACCAGGTATGAACCTCGTGAGTAGCTATTGACGCCTGTTTATCAGCGCCTGACTGTCAACGCTTCTCTATGAGTGTCCCGGCGGCCCCTGTTCCCTTTTTCCTCTCCGCGGTGGTATCTGGGGTTGCTTACCCGTCCAAGAACTCCCCGAAGTACTGGAGAATGTTTCGCATCGTCTCTGCGTAGTCGATTAGTCCATCTGGCTCATAGCTGAGAACGACTGACCATGCATCTCTCCAAATGGTATCGCTTGTGCCTAACTGTACTAAAATCTTCTTCGTAATAGCAAGAAGCAACTTTTATTTTTATTTCGAAGCTGCAATCTCGCTACTAAATCGGCAACCCAATTCCAAACTTCGCTTTTGCTCTTCATTCCCCTTTCCTTTTATTTCGTAATCGCCATCAAAATTAAGTGGCGTCTCTCCATTTTTCAAGCAGTAGTTCCAAACTCCCAGCATTTGCATATGTAACGCATCTTCTTTATTCGTGTTCAGATTCTGGCGCAAGTTGCAGCCGCCGATCAGGTTGAGGATCTCGTTGCGGTGCTCGGGGAGGTCTGTTGCGTCTCGCAACATAGACAGCTTGTAGTGTGCTATGGCTATATTGAACGATTTGGAGGAGTTTGACCACCTATTCGAATACCAGTCATCTTAGAGTTCAGCACCCAGATACTTGTTAATTTGGAGTGGTGCAAATAAAAGAGATAGATCCCTCTACATCTCATCCTAAGTCCACACCCGATCTAACTAGCTTGGGTTGGCGGGGCTATGCGATTGACTAGGTAGTCTGGCAAGGATAAACTACTGTATGCAAGGAAAGCTTTCATTCCTTTCGATAAGCACATAATGAGTTTGTCTTGCTCCTCTAAGTCTACAGCAGTGTCGAGCAGGCATATCACCAGGGCTGCTTACGCGTATCGACCGGCGGCAGAAAAATCAAGCTCTCTTCAATTGCCAAGTGACTTTCGGAGAAGTGCCTAACATCAACTGCAAAAGCGACGTATCTGACAATCTGGAATGATCATGCGGTATCGCAAGCCTTGTCACAGAAAGGCTGAACGACGCTACCATGGTGTGTTTGTCAAAATGAGGAGTGGGAGATAGCGTAGCGATACCCATTAAGGGGAGACAAGTAGATAAGTAAATTGTAAAGGGCCACATTCAATTCACATAGTGATTCATGATTAACAGACTGTCAGACAAGCATCAGACAAGCAACTTTCACGTTGCATAAGGCATCAGAAATAATTCTTTCGAGAGTAATCCTTAGCTCCGGTCTTATGGACCACTTGTATAGTACACTGCCGAGATCGTTTGGCTCTGATCCGGCAAGATGGGCACAACGACAAGTCCCCTATTCAACTCGATGAAGACATCATCATCGAGCACAACATCATCTGGAAGCGTAAGCTTGTCTTCAGCCCGTAACCCTGTTTTGGCTCCACGAGGGGATGAGACCACGGGCTGCTGTTACTTCTTATGGCTATAGCAGCAATGTGTCTCACTCCATCCTTGTAATCGCCTCTCCCTCTCATGCTACCCATATCCATCACAATACCACACACGAACACGCGAACAGACCTGAGACTGTTGTGAACATCTGTCTAGTCTGTCTGCACCTTAAGAAAACCCTCTCTCTGCCGCAGCAGCTTTTCTTGGCCCTTGGCTCGAGGTGGAAGGCTCGAACACATCTCTGGATGAAGTGGCTACGACATTAGCCAGTCGCCGATGTCATCATAAGTTCCGCGCCACTGTCACCGCTGCGTCAGAATCCGAGGCTTTCCAACTTCTTCAAAAGCTTTCTCAAGGTCGTGATGACCCCTTTGTTTCCCGAGGCAACTCAACTGGCAGCGGAGTCGTATGGATCTTCAGTGGGCACGGATATCACTGGCCTGACATAGGACAGGAGCTTTACTTGACGAAATGCGCTTTCGCTGTTGTCTTGGAAGAGGTCGATCCCATAGTGATGTCTGAGATGGGATTTTGTTGCATGGAATTCCCACTTTTGTACGACGAGTCAGGGAACGGAGTTACAGACCTCGCATGAGTCATGGATCGGGGTTACTGGTGTATATATTACTCAGTCACAGCCCATCTCAGTACGAGAAGGGCACCCCATTTTCTATTCTCGAATGAGTTGCTATTCTTACCACCTGAACTTCCCTACGATCAATCCACCTCTCGTACTCACGTGCGAGAGATTTTCAGCCATCCAGGCCTTGATGTCAGGGCCCTTTGTTGACCGTTTCAATCATCTCCATGTCATGACATTCCATCCACGTCGGACTGGCCGCGCTACTGATGAAAAGGGCTGGGTCTCATGATGCTGTCGGGGGCCACTCACTGATGGAGGGGTAGGGGCAATGCGTATGGATGAAGGCGTCCGCGTGATTTGCTGCAAGCTCGCCTCTATCAGCAGGTCATGGGTTCAAGAGGAATGGTGCTAGTCAGCGTCCCTATCGACGATGGGCCGCTCGGTGCCGTCTTGACCGACTACCAGATCTCGTCATCGCCATTGACACCTGACCATTATCATGTGTGCTTTCCGGCCCGAAAGCCTCCACCGAGACGCTGATCCAGGAGCTGGTGGAGCGCGCAATCCGCGACTGCTTTATTCGCTCTGACATCGCATTCAACAGCCCCATGTTGCATGAGCTTGATGAACCACTGCGGAGGGCGTCCTCGGATACGCTCTGCCCCCAGCCTCCCAGAATGACGTTGTACTCAACTTCGTCGCCAGACCACCGTGTCCGGGGTCCTTGCGGCGTGGACTACTGGGTCCGCAACATGTTCGAGCCCGTGCTCCTGCGAAGGGCGATCAAGACTGCTGCCACCGACGGAATCAAGGCTTTCGTGAAAGTATCAGGCCCCCTAACTGTGTTCCATTCTATAACCGAGAACCTAAGAGATGCTGGCTTCCACGATTGCATCGTTGTACATACCATGCTCAGCAAAACGCCAGCCGTCAAACAGCTTATGGCTTGCGTCGATAAGCTGCACTCATTCGGCTGTTATGTCGTCTATATGGAACCTGGCAACCGCGCGTGATCTGTCGACGTGTTGAAGACGGCATGGGTCCATAAGAGCTTTTGGTGAGAGATTGCCAAGCTTCCTACAGTGGCCGCAACACACGATGTCAGTTCCAACAGTCTGCTCGGATCACGTCATGAAATCTGGGGCCGCAGCGAGACTCTGTTCATCACGCGCTTGGATGAAAAGAAGAAGCCCACCCCATACACGGCCTATGGATGACGAGGTAGTCACCGAGGACAAGTGATTTCTTGAGGTATGTGCAGTAGACCAAGAGGCGCCCAGGTCGAAATTGGGACAAGCGCGGTTGCCAATCGCGTATTGCTGATCACGGTCTCTGTCCGGAAACTCTCAGTTGATACTGAACCCAGGTGTGTCATGTATTCCTCTGTGAAGTCGAACATGACGAATGGGTTCTGAAGGGGCCAGGTGTTTGCGCGAGACGGTCGTGCTCTCCAGTGGAGCGACGGTTACCACGCAAGCCAAGTGGGACGACACATATTCAGAAACCTCCTGTCTATTCCCATCGTACCGTGATAACATCTGCATTCCTTGGATGGCTTTCTTCACCTCGGAGCTCATGTCCGCTGATGCTTGAAGCATCAGCACAACTGTCACGGTACATAAGTGGCTAGAGACGGTCAATCGCTGATTTGACAACGTTCTACTTTTGCTGCTGTCAGCACTAGTGGTGTAGCGGTATAGCGCTCTTGTTCTGTTCCGTGACAACAACAACTTGGATGCGATAATCTTGCTCGGGTTCATTGCCGACTTAACGCGTGACATGGGCACGGTCTTCCGTCTCATGCTACTCGCGAGTCTCACAGATGAAGCAGATCTGATCAGACTGCTCATGGCAAGAAATCTCTGCGTGTCCTAATTTGTTGCATCTAATGCATGGAGTGCTTTCGGTGCGGAGTACGCATTGGGAAACGTTGTGGCAAATACTCTCGCATAATATCTTGCAGGGGTACTCTGAGTGTCTACCAGGAATGATGACATTGTGATTCTTCTTGCGTTCGCCATTGATGGGGATATTCGGAACAGCGAAGCCTCTGAGCCACATGTCCCAGGCGTAGGCCACACCTGATATTTCCCGTCGTAATCACCGTAGAGGAAGTTGAGTTTCCAGAGATCCCTGGGTGCGTCATTGACGACGGTGTCGATGAGTGGAGTATGGGAACTCGGGGACTGTGGTGCGAGTGTAGTGATCAATCAGAACTGGTCTGTATGCACATTGGACGCCGTCGAGTTGTTGTTCACAGTCAGTGGCTGGAATACTCTCGAACCAGAGATCTCTGGCTGCGTCATTGTTGACGGTGAAGATTGGTTCGCTGACGACAGTGTCTGTGGTTGAGAAACCACTATAGTCAGGATTAGGGTAGAACACGGGTGTCTCGAGGGCATGTTCGTCGACTATGTTCCGAGCACCCAGGCGTGTCATCATGAATGTTGACATATATATCTCAGTGGTTCGACTGTCGGCGAATGCGATGCGTAGATATTCTTCTTGACTGCTTGCTACTCCAGATTGCAGGAAGTACGTGCTGCCGTGGGCGGGGGAACATGGAGGTTTCGTTGAGATCGCGGACGCCACCTGCGACAATAGCTGTTCCTTCGGGACTCCCAGAACTTGATTCACATCATCTTGCCCTATGTCTTTCCGGAATACCCAGAGAGCCTCAATGGTGATATAAGTCATATTGAGTAATAGACATTTGTCTCATCAATGAATCTATCAATTCAGATGTTTGGGTTGGGTGCATTTCGGACTGGGGGGCGTGAGGCTTGTCACGGAACGAAACCGGCATGGCATGGACCAGGTGGCGCACAGGCCACGATATGGTGTATATAACCTCATTTTCCAGCCCCTATGTAGATAGTTTCCTCTTCCTTCCTCGTACAATAACAATAATCATTGTTAGACCCTACCAGCAGTCAGAACTGTGACAAGGCTGTATTGTTTAGAATTGCCATCCAAAAGGGGATGATGGGTGAGGTAGTGGTGATGGACATTTGGAAGTTGCAGGGGGTTGTGCTTCCTGCTCTTGAGTGGAAGTCATCTTCAAATCAACGTGTAGGCACTCACGTCGAAAATTGAGGTAGGATGAGGTGCGGGTGAGATCACTGTGTGACTTTTGCGAGCAACTTAGCTGAATAACGTTGCTCGAAAGGGCGTAGATGATGAATTTCCACGATCGTGTACCAATGCATACAGTTGCAAGTTTCGTATGCTGCGCGGTCGTAGTGATGGTGAATAGGTGGTCCAGGTAGGTGATGGTGAGAAGCCAATGTCCAGGCGTAGGTTGGGGCATTGGTAGTGAAGTTCCGTGGACCGGTAATGTGAGTACAAGTGCTGCGAGTGCCATAATTCATTGCTACGGCCACTCTGTGTTGATATATCGTAGTATATCGTAGTAAAGTCTGGAGTTCGTTCCTTCCAAAGGCAGGAACGCGGCACGGAATAGTAGGCCGATATCGAGGATCTGAGCTACTAGACGGTGGCGCTTGTATGGAATAGCACCAATACGCATAGGCGCCAAGCAGGGAAGAGGAGCTACGAAGAACGTAGCTAAACTCCCTGTCGATATTCGATACTGATTGAGTCTTTTAAAGTCATCCTCCAGGACTGATGTCCAGATATGCTTGTGATTAGGTGCTTATCTGTCATCGCTTGTGATTAGATTTCGTTCCTTCTAGCGGCAGGAACGCGCGACGGAATGGCCGTCGAATTGGGATCCTGAGCTACCATACGGTGGCGCTGTAGTTGAGTCTTTTAACGTCATCCTCCAGAACGAGTGGTGAAACGATGCTTTGTTAGTTGCGCTGAGATAGACACCAGCAGGCAAGGTACCACGTTGGCGTATGCGCTAGGCCTTGATCGAGTTCCGCTTGTTAAAGCCGTCCTTGAGTCTCGCGGTCTTGCCAGTTGCGCCTTGTCGGTAGGTTGGGGGGCAAGCGGACGCGGTTAGGGAGGAGGGGTGGCAGGACAGTGGGGAGGACGGCTGGGGGGACGGCTGCGGGGGATTATCTCGGGCTGAAACAGCCGCCGTGTATCGATGTGATAGCAACTGCTTGATGTAGTTGGTCGCTGGAATCCGGAAGCGCTGGCTTGCTTTATCTCGGCGACGTTGTATTGTACCGGTCGCGTGGGCAAAAGATTAAGCAGAGGTAGTGATGAAGCATGAGGATGTGGGGAACGTAGTCCAGTGTAGGATGTGTGGTGAGGACCGTGAGGTCAATAGCTTGGATTGTTGCCGGTGGTTTTCCAGAAGTGATGGGGGGAAGGGAAGGAGCGCGAGTGTTTTGTGATCCTGTGGAACTGATTGAGGGACGTCTGACAATATAGCGATGAGCAGCCTACTTGCTCATGCAGCCGTAGCGCAGAGAAGGGACGTCTGACTTGATTGCTTCCGCTACTTCCATCAGATATGATAGCAGGCTTGGGCGCGTTTTGTTTACCTAGAAATATTAGTTGGGATAGTCAGGTGCGTGCCCGCGTGCCTGCCCTGTGGTATGTTCAGTCATGAACCTCTCGGTTGAAGTGGAATGATCTACGCGGAAGGTCAGAGACAGGTTCTGCTGAAGCCGATGGATTGACTTCGGCCTTCCACCTTTCTTCCAAGTGCTCACATTCAGTTACTGGTCGGTCATGCTTGTCGGAATAACTGATGGGAGGCGTTCAATTAAGATGCTCTTGATTACATCTGAGCTAGCTGTGGTCGAGGTGTTGTGTCGGTTTCCCAAGTGCCCAGACGCGACCACACGTCTGGACGTCACACCTTCCATATCTCCGTTTTGTAAGAAACCTTATCAACAAGTGATTCGAAACGAATTAGAACGCAAGTTACGTAAGGACTCGACTGAATCAACAATAGAGTCTACTAAGTCCAGGACTTAGCCAAGCACCCGTAGTTCTCCCTACTGTTACTTGCAAACCAAGACCCCCAGATTTGATTGCCTATCTCCTATCAGACGATGGATAGCAGGGTTGTTACAATATGCTTATGTCGTTTTATCTCACCGACAACGGTGGCGAGGGTAGAGAAATAAAAACAGGGTAAGCATGTCGCTGCCGCTGTCCTGTTCAGGGTACTCGTCACAATATTTGTGCTCCTGCTTAGAGCGAGTATCTGTTATCAAAGAGGCGGTCAAATGGAAGCACAAGTAACCTAATCGGAAGAGTTTCAAGTACTCCGAATTTCAATCAGTGCTGAAACACTTCATCGAGAACTATGAAATCACTCCATAAATCGTCCATCTCGCCTCCATTGCCTTGAGAGTCATCTTCGTGACTATCATCATCATCCATACCATCTCCGCTACGGCTGAGGGGCTGCCGACCCGGTGAGGAAGCAACGCCAACAGGATGAACCATCTGTACCTGGGCGTTGCTGGTAACGGGCCAGCCAGAGGCTGTCAGTCCTGAAATCGCGTCGGGTTCTCCAGTATACATACGCTCATCGGGCTCCTTATTTGAAGTCCGAGGATATTCAGTAGCGGCGGGATCTCGTATTGTTGTGTGGCCTAAGCGATTGTCCCGCCTTGGCAGGTTTGTCCATTTGGCAACACGGGTCGCGGCCGTAACGGCCTGCACCTCAGTATTTTGGCGAGGCGGAGCCTGAAAATTGTTATTACTATCATGCGGCGCGGCGAAGGCTATGCGGCTTTGTCTTTACCGATGTAATTGACTGAAGTGTTGGTGGAGGGGTCACCGGGTCGACGCAGTCTCGAGATTCTCTTCCTCTATCTCGTCGTGTGTTTGTCGCAGTATGGCCCATGGCGCTGCGTACAACTCATAGGCAGCCCGCTGCCAAGCCTCGAGGGTATCAACCTCATCACTAGCCTCCCGGGGCTTGAAGATGTCGAAGATCTCGTTCAACAGATAGTGTAGAAGCTGGACGTCGTAGTCTTGGCTGCTGGGTTCTTTCAGGTATTCGAGCATAACGAAGCACTCGTGCAATGGCTGCACCTTTCCCGGAAAGACCCAGCGGTAAGGGTAGAAAGCAGGCAACTGAAAAACGTGGAGATAATTATGCAGAAAGAGGATGCAGCTCGGTATTAAGCTGGAGACATTCGCGGCTTTAGTATACGATCAAAACCACCATATTAAACCGGGTTGCATCTTACCTATTCCATTGAGATCCCAACAAACGACCGGAGACAATTGACATGTGATGTTTCATCAAGATAGCAAGATTCGTGCAAACGGATTCAGTACGGTCTGCTGCCCAGGATGGTCGCCGTACTGTCGCAGATTGCTTAGAGGACTCGCTTCAAAACCGCGAGGATATTTGGCCAAGCTCCTGGTAGCCGCGCGCCGGTAGTTGAGATATCAGGCCATCGACCTTGTCGTGAAACTTGACATCCTCTTCTTCTTGGACATGGCGCCGTCTTTTCGAGGAGGCCGAGGCCGCTGACGAGGATGCAGGTGTTGGCGATGCATTCTCCCGAGAGGAGTGTGCCGTGTTGTCATGGTACCGTAGAAGCAGACAACGTGGGTTTTGGCGCAACGCTGGCAGCCTGGCTTTCGCTTGTCATATTTCACCTGGTGAGTAGACGGGAACTCAGCATGCAGTTGATTGGCGAGTTGCAGCTCAGCTAGTTACCTTTCAGGGTCTCAATCGGGTGATGGTGGAGCCATTGCTGCTCGCGGTCATGGTTAGGGTGTACCGAGCCAGGTGGACACGCGACCAAGCCAACCAGTCAGAGAGGCAAAGGCCAACGATGAACAAGGCTTGTTTCAACAAATAGCTCACGCAAATATCAGGGCAACTTGAGGTTCTAACTGTTGATAGCCCTATGAGCGGATGGGAAATGGCGGGACATGTCAGGGATTCGAGAATCCAACTTCCGGGTAGTCGGTATTACCTCTGCGTCTTAGAGAGGCGAGATGTTGCGTGCACTCCTAGCCGGTCCGAATGCTTACCTGAGATGCATATAAACCCGCATTGAAGCAAAGTCGTGATTTTCTTGGTATGCAATTTGGCAGGTATCGCAACAAGAGTGACTCTGTCGGCCCGGACACTCATTACGCGAACTGACTCGTAAAGTTGCGATAGAACGGAATATTTATGCCGCCTCGCCTGGTATCGAGCCAGATTCACCCCCACCTCCAGGCGCTCTTATTCTTCTGCCATTCCATTTACTCCATGTTCCTCACACGTTAGTCATAGCAGAGGCTCCGGGTTCACAGGAAGTACGGGCATAGGCATGGGTTGTGACACGCAGAAGTAATTTGATGCTCGCGGAGCTTCAGGGAATGTGTTGGGGCAGAAAGATTTAGTTGTTTTCTAAAATCAAGAGGTACTGATTTCTGGACTGCGTCACACTATAAATGAGCTTCGAAAGTTTGAGTTGCAAGGAATCGGCTATAAAAAGTCTGCACCTGGACAGCGCAAAGGAAGACCTTAATACGCCTTTATCCAAGTTGCGACTCGATCTCATCCACTAGCTTTTGAACATCCACCAGGGCCCAGCAGGAAGCGTCCAGTTGTCAGTCAGAGATTTTCGCACGCAAATCCGCATGGGGAGAAATCAGCGCAAGTAGATTTAGAAGGGGTGCCCATGTATGCGATAACGAATTCCTTGATGTTACGCACTTCCAGCGGCAACGGTATCGTACTTTGCCCTCGACTAAGACGTAGTCTATCGGTATACAGTATAACGGCGCTCGTGAAACCCTTTATAGTGCGGCTTCGCGATGTATATGATGAAGATTTATGGATTCGTGATATATCAGGGCTTCCCACGCTCGAGTCACTTCGATTTCTTGATGGCCTTCGCTATGAGTGCCACTTTATCAACCATGATCAGGTCAATACCGGCGTCTCTCTGTATCTGTTCGTTCGCCAAGAAGTCAGCTCCAGCATCGCCTTGAGAAGCTTGTCAGGATCGAAAACCCATAACTCTCAACTCACCTGAACGTTTTCCGGGACGCTATTCTGGCCACCATAAGATGCACACAGTAAGCCCGCTCGCTTGATGACACCGATGAGGTCCGGGCAGAGCATTAATGGTTCCGATGCCAGGCAAAGACCCGATAGACCCCAGGTCTTTGCAAAGTGCACACCTGCCTGTACGCTCGCCGCTCTCCGCTCGAGATCGTTGGCTGGAAGCTTCCCGGCATTAGAAATGAAGAGAATCGGATATGCCTTCTGCTTGAGCTTGAGAAGTATGCATATCTCGGGCGTAAAAGATGACAGAATGATCGGGCGATCCTTTGCAAACCGGTGGACTTGTTCTAGAATCGTGTCGACGAAGACATTGATTTCAAGGGCGATAGGCGCAACGCCAGCTTCTCGGGCCTCGTGGAGACGTGGATACTCTGTCGGCAATTAGCACACCTCGGCTATACACGAGATAGAGCAAATCGTACTGATTTCAATGTTAAAGCCGAGTGAAGAGGGAAGCCTTTGGAACAGCTCTGTTAGAGTCACTAGGGGCCCCTGGATAAAATCCCCTCGTATGTTGGGCTTTGTAGTTTTTGCTTTGAAGTCAATGGTGTGTTTAAGTCGGTCTCTTATCGATAGCGCACCAAGATCGCCCTGAGGATCGAATGATTGTGTGCGGCGGAGTCTCCGACCTTTGCCAATCATGGTCTGCCCCTCAAGTGAGATGAGAGGGCTGCCCTGAGGCGTTTGGATACTGCTGGCATATTTGTACTGGTCAATCGTCACGTCGTGGATTGGTATGTCCGTTCCGGTTTCACTTAGAGAGAAGTCGTGATAAATGACGGTCTCCAAATCTTTCGAGACTTGAGCATCTGGAAAGGATTTGGTTAGGACACTTGATGTTCGCGACACTCATTCCGTGAGCTTACCGAACTAGCGAGATGTCAGTATGATAGTACGTGTAAAGCTGGTGTGGGGACGTACCTCTACAAACGTAGCTCCATGGTCAGCTGCAGTCAGGAAAGACTATATAAGTCGGGTCAATACTTTCAGTGAGTGACGAATCGTAATGAAAAGGGCCAGGTAGTAGTCTTACACCTATTGTGTTCTCTCCAAGCTGCAGGCGAGTTTTGTCTACCACATTTTGACCGAAACCTGAAACGTAGTTAGACTTGTCGTTGCGATGACCATCAGCCGAATTACACTTGCCTCGGTGCCCAACGAGTGTTATATCGCCATTTTCGTGCGCTTCAAGACTTGTCATAGGCATTTGCTTCTGGAGATGATCAAAAGATTGTGCGATTACGCTGGTGAAAAGAACAGTACCAATGGGCTCATGTGTATGAACACTCAATAGCACCATTGTCTGCTCTCGGATCAAACTTTCGCGCTCTTTGCCACACAACGACTTGGCAGTGTTCAGAAAGATAGCCCCTACCGCTTCCACAGAAGCACCAACCCCATCCACTGATTTGTTGCCATATAGCTTCCCGAGGAGCTGTGGTCGAGCTTCGTCCTCTAGCGTGAAGATATAAGGTTTGCTTGATGTCTCTACTAAGACCGGGATATCAACAGTCTGGCACTGTTTATTTGGTCCGTTCACTGACAGCTCCAGGCGACGGAGCACGGGAATGTGGTGTCTGACAAGGCTATCGCTGTTTTCGTCATCCAATATGACTGGCGCTTGATTATCTGTCAGCTGCATGCTTCCAAGGTAGATCACCAGAGTACGCTTTGATTTAACGAGGTTGGCAAGATCTTGAATGACAGTAGTTAGAGGAGGCTTCGAGAACGATGGCATCTTGTGATCCGCACACATTTCCGAGGTCGATATGTTTGTCCGTGAGAAGAGGTTTGCCATCCCCAAATGGCCTCGATACATGGCCAGATTTCTTGCAGTCCACCCTACATGATCTGTCACAGACTGGTTCGCTCCGGAGGCGAGAAGTACTTCGGCGACTGAAGCATGACCGCGTGCACAGGCATGCATCAGAGGAGTACGCCCACGGTAGTCGAGAGTGTTCAGGCTCTGGCTGTTGGGCGCCAAAGCATCAATGAGTAGTTTCATATAGTCGTGTCGCCCAGCTTGGGCAGCTAAATGGATTGGTGACGGATTTTTCAACAGACCATCCCCATAATCCGCCAGCTTGGATAGCTTCTCAACTAGCACATCACATTGGAACTTGATTGCTGTAGCTAGAAGGGAACTTGCAGCCGTTTTGATCTGCTGTGAACGTTGACGCATACGTCGGGCAGATATTGTGGTGAAGAAGCTGGTAACAACCGAATAGTGTCCACCAACCACGGCACGATGCAAGGGTGTCAGCCCTAGGCCGTCCTTATCCTTTATACAACTGCCAAACACATAATCATAATCACTCTGGTCTTCGTCCAGAATACCTCGAGCCGTAGTGCAGATGTCGATGCCATTATTCAGGGCGTCGTGCAGTGGTGTTGATCCTGTCTTGTCGGCTTGGCGTAGGAACAAGACCATGGTGTGGTTGTGCGTTGCAAACAATTTGCCCACTATCTGAGATACATGGTCGCGCCTGCTTGCCAGTATCTCGTCTGTTAGAGGCAAGGAAGTGTCCGGTAATGGGACCTGGATACTGCCAAAGAGGACTTCCAAGCAATGATTGTCAAAAAAAGGGGTGGTCGTTGACAAGAGAGCCAA
Organism: Xylariaceae sp. FL1272; assembly: GCA_022432385.1. Lineage (NCBI taxonomy): Eukaryota > Fungi > Ascomycota > Sordariomycetes > Xylariales > Xylariaceae > Xylariaceae sp. FL1272. The sequence goes on from JAJJXC010000063.1 coordinate 152,202, forward strand.
CAAGCATCTCCACTTATGTCCTAAGGCTAGTCTCTTGAAGAGACGCCGAAATAGAGCTGGAAGGACATCGTCATCGTCATCCTTGAGGATGCTTAGGTAGTCTGCAAACCTCCCAGGCGAGTCGTTCGCGATGGCCTCCATAAACAAGTGGCCGGAACTGTGTATAGAGTGTGGCTGACTAGCCCGGAATAGTACAGAGACTACAGACGGGTTGGGGGCCCAACGACCATCAGCTGTCGCAAAGGTCATCAGCTTCGTAATTCTGGCTCTGGCGATGTCGCCATCATGCTTGACGGCCCGCCATTGCGATAAAACGAGATCAAGGTGAAGATGGGAAGTACAGCTATGAAGCTTGGAAATTATGCGATCGACGGCCTCATAATTGACGCGCGTGAACCATAGTGCTTTATGTAGATCATTCTTGAGAGTGGAAACGACCAGCTCAGCATAGCACCTTTCTTCCAAGTCGAGACTAGACCAGGAAGAATCAGACTGTATATTAGAATGGTAATAGAAGAATTCGTCATAGCGCCATTCCATGGAGTGATAGAGCTTAGACTCGAACTGTTTCAATTTCGTCATGGCCTCGATCAGACTATATCGGATTGATGCGTTGTTGGCTGCGGGGGAGCACTTGATCAAGTCTTTGAATCTGTCATATTCGAAATAGACACCGTCCCATTCCGGAACGGTATATTTGTGAAAGTCCTGTCCGAACCGCATGTTGACGGTGTCGTGCCAAGCTTGAAATTTAGCAAATCAGGCGATTGAGCCGAACCAGTGAGCCGCCTGAGGCAATTTGGATTGACGGACTACAACTGACATATGCAGGACAATCGAGGGAGCTTGGATGTTGCCTCTTCTTCAAATAAGATGGTGGTCGAGTGACTGGATTACGACAAAGCCTCATTCCAGAGCCGTTTGGGACTACAAGGTCAAGGTTGGCGTTGTGGTAAGACACTTGGTGATTCAACAACGAATCGACACCAGGTAGCTGAGGTTGCCTCGAAGTGCGGGCTGATCCTTCTGTCAGTGAGGAGGTTAAGGTAGCCTACCTTAGGTACACTAAAGCTCGACGATGCGGGGGAACGGTGGGAGAATCAACCGAGACTCAGGTCGCATCGGATTGTGGCGCAGGCCAATCAGCCCTGGTAAAACTACCTGGGATGCCGTCAAATCTGCCCAATCATAACTAACGTCGATATCGCCACGCTGTCCGGGGTCGGTTCTGCAAACAACTACGCCCGCACCATCAGCATTCATCAGCTTTATCATTGCGCAACGGCAGGGTGTATCGATCAGTCCATCGTCTGACATACGGCTCTGTCATACCTACTCATCTTTCACAGATAACCCACGCTCCAAATTCCATCGTCAGGATCTGGACGGACCCCTCTGTACTCGCTTTGACGTTTCACGACATCATCCAGAGGCTCATTTGCATGTTGGGGGCCGACTGGGATTGATCTGTGCCTCCCCGCTTAGCGGCTCGCAGTCTTCACTTCGATGCATTCCTACACGCTTCTCTTGAAGTAGGCTTGCTCCAGATTTGCGATGGATCCTCTTTCTGCTGCTGCCAGCGTTATCGCTGTAATCACCCTAGCGAAACAAGTGACAAATGCTATCTCGGATCTGCGCTCGGCCAGCAAGAGCTTGCCAGGCCGCCTACATGCTGTGCACAATGAAGTGGCCGATCTCGAACTTGTGCTATTCCAGTTGGCTGAACTCATAAAGGAGCGGTCTTGCTTACCCGACTCGGGAGAGTCGACCATTCCTCATCTTCTCAAACAGGCGCGTTCCAAACTTAATGAGATCCACGCCATTGTGCAGAGACTCACGGCTGCATATCTGGCCAGCCGCAGCCCGTTGGTTGGCGCTGCCACATGGCGTAAAGAGCAGGGAAACCTGCTGGTACTTCAGGAAGATCTACGGACCATCAAAAGCACCCTGAATATTATGCTAGGGGCCTCTAATTCGTATGTCAACAGTCCAGCAGTGATACGCAGTACTAACAGGTCCAATAAAGACAGGATATGTTCAGAATTCGGCTGGATGTCCAGACGATATCACATGCAACAATCCAGTCATCACAAGACCAAAAGGCTCTCGGTGAACAATTTTTAGCAACACTAGCAGGTGTCGATGAACGGATCGCCCGAGTCGAAAGCCTTCTTGAGAACCAAACTCAGCAGCTGATCTCCAGTCAATCAATGCAGATTGGTTCATTGTACCAGACTACGCAACCTGAGCCCAAGAGACCTTTGCTCCAAACACAACAAACATTTTCGAGTCCTGCTGAAATCAGTGACATTGGTATTCGTGTGACTCCATACATTGTCTCCTGTCGCGCCGGCTGTCCTTGTTCGTGCCATCTGCAGCGCAGAACATCTACTCCCAGCATGCTTAGCAGTCTACTTGGCCGATTCGCCATCGGGCTTGCTGGGGTGCCCCTCTTCAACGTGAAGTGTGACGATGATGCGTGCAAGGGGTCGCCAATTCGTCAAGTTAACTTGGAGTACTGGCTACCCATGAACTTTTGGTCTACTATCGTCCGAATGCAGGTTACGTATGGCATGAATCTGGGGCCCACTCTGCATCTGGAGACTCTAAGGAGAGTGTCTGATTCCGCGATGAGTGTGAATTTCACCGTCGCGGGTAACATCGAAGGCCTCAAGCATCTGTTTCGTCAAGGCAAAGCGTCATCAAGGGATGTCAGTACGACCCGGGGATACTCGCTACTACGATGGGCGCTGTATTCTAAACAGTATGCCACGTGCGTATTTCTGATTCGCGCGGGTGCGGACTCAAGCTATAGACCCATAGCAGCCAGCGACAACAGCCCTCGCGTCAAGGCATGCCATTTCCTGCTCGAGGGTGGCAATTCGGATGAGACAACTGATGCTCTGAGAACGATAACGAATGGCAGCGAATATCTAGATGACTTCATCGAAGATTCTCGATTCACACAAACTCACAAGATAGTACTCGGACTCTCACTCAAAGGCCTCGAGCAGGAACTGATGCTTCATCCCGAGGAGATTGACATTCAAGATGGCATGGGTCGGACAGCATTAGCATGGGCTGCTGCACGAGGTGATAGCCGAACGGTGGTCACTTTATTGAGGTTCGGGGCTGATCCAAATATCATGGATGTTCAACTCTCAGGTCCTCTCTCAAATGCTGCAGCCCAGGGGCATACTGCATGTGTGCTTCTGCTCCTTGATGCAGGGGCTGATCCCGAGCCTGCCCTTCCACCTGGCATTCAGAAAGGTAGTCCTTTGAGTGTGGCTTCGAGAAACGCCAAAGATCCACTTCTGGCGAAAAGGCTTCTCGATTTTGGCGCCAATGTCAACTCCTGCACGACTGATGGGAGAACACCCCTTTTCCATGCTGCTAAAAACAACGATACCCGTCTAGCTGTACTGCTGTTAGAGTACGGTGCCGACATCAATTGCGTTTCTGTGGCCGGCGAGTCTCCCTTGACGATGTCTATCATTCACAACAGCCACAACGTCCTTCGCTTGCTCTTGGATCGTTGGCACGAATATTCAGTATGCCCTCGGCTAAAGGGCCCGCACCTACTAGATATAACAGCGTCTTATGCCGACTTTGAAACCCTCCAGATACTTGCAGATGCAGATCACTTTCGCCCCAGATACGACGAAGGTTATACCATTGGTGACTTCAAGTCTAGGCTCTCTGAGCGAGCGGATATCTCTGAAAAGCTTGTATTGGCCTTCGATGAACTACTCAGCATTCTCACTACAGGTCCGCGACCCGTAGAGAGAAAGCCTACCCTGATTGAACAAGCCTTGTCGTGCTTGCCTTCGCGACGTAGCACTTTTGATGATGCATTCGACCGCCCTTGTCCGGCTGGGGCGCAGTCTGACGACTCTGATGCTGACGAGCCTAACGAATTATTTTATGACGCATTTCCCTGAAACATTGAATGGAGTGCATACGAACTCTTTAGTATTAATGCAGCAATCATGAGATGATGACACCATATCTACAATTAATGTTTCTCGCAGCGGTGTCCAAGTGATCAATCGACGATTCTCTGTGCATCAGTTCGGAGCCAAGTATAAATGTGGTGCATGATGGTCTTTACAACCATAGCATTGACTTTTGCTCTGCTGCTGTCCCCTTTTCTACTCAGTAATCAGAGCCAGACCTCTCTCAGTTTCGCAAACGATATGCGTGGGTGTCTATATAGAAGAACGAGGGCCTTGCTGAAAGCCCGTATGAAGGCTGGAATGCGTATAGGAGGTGCTCGAGGAAGAGAAGTGCTTGTCCGCTTGATCGAAGGCGCCTGTTGAGCGAATCGATCTTTGGACGTTCATACTTTTGACCCCAGCAGCAGAGCTCTGGGACTGCTATCACCACGTCAATAACAACTTGTTAGCTATGCTGTGGTATGTCAATTGCACAGGTAGTTATGATCTTGCACGTCCAGACTCCACGTCATGCTGCTGTTAATCATCGCCGATGGAGAAATCCACTGTGTCTTCTTTGGAACTGGCTTATTTACCAACCTAACAAAGGTAGCACACTTGAGATATCATATTTGTTGTGTTTGGGCCAATGAAAGCATCACCCATCTTGGCCTTGTGATCCAATATAGAAACGATTGCATGGATCGACGCGTCCATCGAGCAAGTTTGCCATGAGATAAGAATGGTTCACTGTTGCACACTGCTTCCTGCGATGGATTGTCCGATTCTTCTGATGCAAAAATGATCTGAGACGCAAACGACAGTTATACTGCACCAGTGGCGATTGAATATGCGTAGTGCTCTGGCACAGTGATTTTAGTTTAGACATTCTTTTCTTTAAAACACGCTCTAATATAGCTCTCACACGTGAGTAATATCCCAGTTTGATGTAGAAGTTCGCATCAAATATACCTAGATACAAAGAATGTTTTCTTTCTCATAAACAAGGAGGAGTTCGTAGCCACGTAGACATAAAGACTCAGATGCTTTGGCATCAGGCATCTCCAGCACGAGAGTGAAAGTTGGACTCATCGCCTATGCTCTCGCTCACCTGCCTTTACGAATGGATCTGAGCGTCCAAGAGTGTCAAAGCTTGGAAGGCGAAATTCACCAGCATCTTACAATTGTATATCTGATTATTCATAACACCTGAGGAAGCTGATAGTTGAAGAGGAGAAAGCCATGACCGGTTACTAAGATTCCTATTACGCAGCTCCTAGATGGAGTGGCTCAACAAGGCTTGTTTCGAAACGGAACGCAACAACCGCCGTCTTGCCTAACTCCACGTCGATGCGGCTCAACCCTAGAGAGAAGTCTTCGAGAGTGGTCTCGAGTCTACAACAAATTCAGTACCTTACTGATCCCTCCACTGCCCAAAGCTCTCAGATCCCGGTCCTGCCTTCCACTCTTCTCTTCCGCATTAATCTTGTATCTGCTCAACTTCATTCTTACCTCCCCCCACTTAATCTCAAACACCATCTCGTGGGTTTATGCCATGTCACTTTTTTTACTAGTATCTCTCATCTTCTGTTTTCTTGCTTCCCATGTTTTATCAGTCAGGACAACGCCTTTGACGACACACACGACGCCTATACAATCACGATGAGTAAGTAAAATTCCGTGCTCATTCTTCCCCAACTTGCGCACCCGCCACAGGCTTTACACGCTCGCATTTGTAAGGCTTTCTCGTGAGAAAACCTTCCTTCAACCAGGCCAAAACCTCGATGTTCTGATCTCCCACCCTTCAATCCTTTCCACCAGCCCTCACTGACACTTTTCTGACCCTTCTACCGCCTTGTGCAACCTGTCGCCGTCTTTTGAACCTCATTCCCTCTCAGGCTCTTGCTTATTTCCCGATCTTTTCTAACCTTTCACTTCCCTCACTTCATCTGCCATCATCTGCACTCCACTAGCCGCAATCAGGTGAGCGCCGCCTCTGTTCCTCTCGACTCACTGGTATCGTATTCAAGACTTTCCGCCCTCCCGCGCCCAACCCGATGTTCCTCCTCGCAAGCCACCGCCTGGCTCGACATCCAACATCGATTCATCACACCAAGTACTCCTTCACAAGGTGTAAGTATCTGACCTCACCCCTCGAAGCTCCTCCCGGTAAAAACCGCTCGCGATGTGAACTTGTTGTCCACGGTCTCATACCATCACTTTTTCAGACATATTGTGATTCTGGCGCCGCCCTCTTCTCTATGCCACCGCCTGGCTCAAGATTCGACAACGACTCAATCGCGACTTCCCATCGGACAAATCTCCGCCTTCGATTTGTGAGTGTCATGCCTCCAATGATGTCTGCCAGACAACAAGCGGTAGCTATGTTCTTTCAAGACTGGCTGACAATGAATATTTCCTTTCAGTACGACAGCTTGGCTCGACCGTCACGACCTACGCAGCAATTCCTGACCGGATCCTTTTCTTTCTCCCGCTCCCGTATCATCTCCACTACACCTACTCCTCCCCCTTACCACTGGCATCCCCCCGTTTGCACATTTTGCCCGTTTTCTTTTTCTCTTCTCATTCATACGGTCTGTTCACAGACCGAGCGGCGCCCACCTATTCCCTCTGTGGACACCAAGACGAAACTCCAGGACGGAGGCCCCTCACTCAGTTTTGAACCCTCGGTCGCGCCGGGGGATGATTAAGGCCGGAGCACTGTGTTGATTGGCAACCGACACACTTTGGTGTATACGTCTCTGCGTTTGCACCTCTGCTACCATCCCTAAGGCAAACATCATAGCTCCGACAAAGTGGTTCATCCCACCCCGAAGGCGAAAGGGGTGTCGGAGCGGCTGAGAACGCATTATCTCTCTGCCCGTTTGTCCAGGCTTTTCTCTTAGAGATCACGCTGCGGCATACTTGCTTGAAGAGTCTGTAGAGGGTGCCCAGTCCCGAGTCCCTCGACCACAAGATCTCTCTAGCGCGGCGAATTGCGCCGCCAGCTTGGAGCCGCCGGTCGAGAGCGAGCCGTCGAGTTCTTCGGCGGCGGGATCGTCGTGTGGTTAGACGGTGTCGAAGTGTAAGGTGGTACAGTCATCGGACAGCCAGGCCCGCTTCCCGGGGGGGTTCTCAGCGGTTGGATAAGACCTATTATGAGGTGACCAAGGCCATGTGGGGAGACTGGTTGGTCTCCTTGCCCGGGGTTCCGGGTGTGGCGTCGCGCAACACAAGGCGGCACGATGATAGTGGCTGAAGTGAAGGTTCTGTTGCTGCCAGGAGATACGCTACAATTCGAGGAGTAGGCCTTTGGCCATTTTATGCTCATGTCGACGGAGACGTATCTATAGATTGAGATTGGAGGTTGCTGCCGCAGGTTGTATCCCTTTGCACTGCATTGAGACCATTGCAGCCTGTAATGCTTCCCCCAGACACACAAATTCTTTACTTGGTCTTGTTGCCACCGTGTGAACTAAGCTGAAATTCACTGAGCTGTAAATGAGAAGACTTGATATACACAACAGCACTCATCTCCTCAATTCCTCCAACCTCTCCTTCTGCACACCCTGCTCATCAAAGTTCGAGGGATCCAGCCATTTCTCCAACCCGTGCTTCATAGCAGGCCACTCATTATCAGTCATCGAGAACCAAGCAGTATCTCTGCTCCGTCCCTTGACAACCATGTGCTTTCTGAAAACACCCTCAAACGTGAATCCAAGTCTCAGCGCCGCTCTCCGACTGGGAGCATTAAGAGCATTGCACTTCCACTCGTATCTGCGGAATCCCAAGTCCTCGAACGCGTGCTTTGCTAGCAGGTACGTGACCTCGGTTGCGGCGGGCGTACGCTGGAGTGTAGGTGGGTACATCAAGTTCCCCAACTCGATACACCGGTTGGGTATGTCGATGCGCATGTGGCTTGCCCAGCCGACGATATTGTCCCTCCCATCTGCAAATTGTGGAGTGTTGAGGATGATGGCGTAGTAGAGTGGATCGGTGCTTTGGCTTTTGCTGGTTACTGCTGCGCGGAATTGATTGAGGGATGTGTAGGGCTCGTCGCCCATGTAGGCCCATAGTGAGGCATTCTTTTCGCCTGAAATGTGGGGGTAGAATGCGTCGGCGTGGGAGGGAGAAAGAGGTTTGATTGTTATGTTGCGGCCGATTAGTGTTATATCTGGGGATGGGTGGCGGGCTGAGCGACCTTCTACGATTGGGCCGAGGGGTCGAGTGTTTTCGGCTGCCATGCTTTTGTTGCAGTGATTCATGTATCGTATGTCAAATGGAACTTTTCTTGAGAGAAAATAACGACTCTCTCAAACACCCTTTATAGTGCCGTCTTTGTTTTTGAGAGGGTGAAGTGAGGTGACTCGTTCCCGAAGTTAGGTCACTCCGGCGCCGGATCCGACTGTCGCTCCACTCGGGCTTTCACGTGGCACAGTCAATTGGTACATCCCGGGTTTTCCGGTGTACCGCATGGGGCAATCTGCCGAGAATGGCAAGTACATGCGAAGACTCAATGTCTCTGTCTAAATTCACGATATGTCGGGTACATTGGACTATTTTAGTTGGGTGCTAAGCTATCTGTGATCATCTGGTGGGAGCACTTTGCGATCGCAAGGAACCTGGTGATGCTGCGTAGATCTCGATGCCTGTCCCAGACACATTGACGCTCTTCAACAACCCCACGGGTTGATCATCACTTAACACTGCAGCACAGGTTAGCCCGTGATCAAGCAATATCACCTGATTTGGCGACTCACAGTCACAACGGCGGGACCGGGGTTGGTGTAGTTGGTAGGGATTGGCCAGTACAGGTTGATGAGGATACCTGGGTCAGTGGCCTTCAATCCGCAAGAGTCAGTATGGCCTCGTGATCTGCCGGTTCAGGTCTTGAAGAAATACGTACAGAGTATGCGCCAGGAAGCGAAACACCAGTAAACGTCTTTGTTCCACTACCGGAAACCTTAAGTTGCGCACAGGCTTGGTAGAACTAAAGAGCAGTAATTATCAGCGCCAAATCTTTGCAACGCCGTCAAGTCGATAATTCCGTGCGAGTTATTCCTACCTGGACACCGCCGACTGTCGATGCGCTGTGCAGGGCAATATGCTCAACACGGAGCAGGTAGTAGCCTGGCGCGAGGCACGAGGGAATAGTGACCGATGTCGTGGTCTCGGCGCTGGTGTATGACTCGAACTGGAGACCGGTCGCGTCTACCGTTGGATGCTCTTCGTAGATCTTGAACCAGACGTCGCCGTCGCCGTCGAACGTCTCGGCTGTCTCACCGTCTGGTGCTTTTGCCATGTAGTATTGCATGGGGCCGGGGTGCTCTGATTGTTGGAGAGCTTAGCATGTGTTCCTTGCGAAGGAAGTGCAATGGTGTGCTTACGGATCGCAGGGTCAATTCTGAAGCCGACTGTGTCGCCGGCCGCGACGTTCATGGTCGCGGCGCCCTCGGAGCCGTCCTCGAGCTGGTAGCACCGGATCTGTGGGTCGGTGACATCCTGGACTGGGCCGTGGGAGTTGTAGTTTGTTGTCTTTCGCACGTAGGTCCAGTCTGCTTCAGTTACGCCGTCGTAGATGAGACCAGGCTGTGGGGTGTTGATTAGAGGTGGTGTATATTTTCCCAGGGGGTGAGAGCTACTTACGAATGTGTCTGTAATGTCAAATTAGTATCGGGGTTTTCAGACAGTGGGAATGATCGACTTACAATGCGCCTGGGCAATGCCCGTCAAGAGACCGAGGACGATGGCGTGCTTCATGGCTTAAGTAAGAATGATATGGCTCTAATGTGTCTTGGAAGAGATTGACTCGTAAGGCTTGGTGTCGTCAATGGTAGTTAGTGCAAAGATCTACAATAGGCGCGAGCATAGTAGACAAGACCAAACAACCTTGTTATATATACGAACGTCTTTCCACTCGATTGTGCTCCACGGAACGGCAGACACGCCAGGGGTTCGTAGTCATGAATGCGCCGGGTTTCCGGCGGATCGTGGTTGGAGCAGATGACATAGTGGGAGTGGGAGTGGATCAGATGGTTGCCGGAAATAGACACGTCACGGACTAGGTGACATCGAATTCGGTCCGTGTACATCGCAGTGTTTTGTGACTGGCTGACGATAGATTTGTTTCGGGTTGATGGAAGACTACAGGTGTGTTCTGCCTCGATGGGGTTGCGATAATTATCCTACATAATCGACTTTGGTTGCGCCCGCATTACTTCCGTCACGGATGATGTGACAGTCGCGTTGATTGTGTTGGAGATGGTTTTATTGTCTTTCAGAGCAGCTACGGTTGCCCTGGCTAGAGTCAAAACTTCGTTCAGCGCCTCTAGTGCTGTCTCTCGTGATGTCCCTAGGGTCTCTCACTTCACTTTACCCCGCGCTACCAGCCACACCTCTTGTTCACTGAGAAGAAATAGGTAACATCGTGATATGATATGAAGCAAGTATACGTTCGTAATGAAAGTCTCGTCAAGTTGTAGAGTCCTCGGGTACGGCCTCTCATGCGCCGTGTGTCAAGTCTAGGTTTCCATTTTGGGTAACAACGGGAGATCGCCCAATGCAGAACGCTTACGAAGAGCCGCACTATCTATTATTCCGACTACATTTTTGCGCCTATCAGCTCATGAAAGTTACAATTCCAAGTTATACCCTTTAGAGCGACACCTTTGATTTGTAACTGCATTAGACTTTTGGGGCACTCTCCCAGTTGTGCCGCATTTGCTTGGGACGCAATGCGCTGACCTTAACATAAGGGCAACCGTGATCTTGCATGTTCTCTGCCTCTGCTTGATCCTTCACAAGAATCTGAATTACGCTGTTCAGATAATGGTAATTGTCTCAATCACTGCTTTATCCAAGGCTTTGGGGACCAGAAGTCTGGCAGCTGCTGTGAGCCCGTCCCCCATGTAACGCCCGTGTGGCATGAGTTGAAGCAAGCCTATACGCCCAAATAGCCTCTTATCTGTACTGGTGACTGCTCTCAAGACCAGGGACACATCGGCGTTAGTACTCGCTTCACGGAGTATTCTCAAACAATACACCTTTGTACCAGGCAAGACCTGTTGCGGCCCTTCTTGCTCGAGATAATAATCTGGATGGAAGCAGGGTGTAGGTAGCTCAATGTCTGAAAATCCCAGGAGGTATTCGTCTTCTTTCATAAGAAAGTCGACTGGCAAAAGCGGTCCAGTCATCTTCAGGTACCCTGCCTTAACCCTGCCATACTCGTCCAACCCTGCAGGCAAGCATACACACTTATTGACATAAGAATAAGCCGTGTGGTTCGCTAAATACACTTCCGGGTTGACCAGAGTCATGACAGCATCACTGTAATCAGCTTTCGCTTCGACGCTGGCCCAGGACCACGATGGTGCTCCACAGCCAGCTAGCCGCGGCTTCAGACGACCATACGCATACCAAAGCAGATCATCTATCAACGTATCTTCTTGTAGGCCAGCTAAGTAGTGTGTCCCTCTTGCCTCTGTGAAGCGACGGGCTAGGCCGCCCAAGGCCGGAAGACGATCATCTGCGAAAGTAAGGTCAAGCATTGTGTAGTTCGCGACTAGATCTCGTCACCACAGTCCAATCATCTTGTGAACGTCTCGCGTCCAAGCTTGCTTCCTTCCTTGATCCTCGTTTATGGTCGAGAGGGGCTCTAGACAAGATATGTATATCTGATCCATGCTTATTCGTTTGCTGGCTGTCCCCATAAGTCCGCATTGACAGTACCACGTCGTTGAGCACTTAAACCACAGCTCACGGGGACCGAAATGTAGCACGCGTAGGGACAACAGACGCTCTTGAAGTGCCCAAGCCCTTGTCATTAAGGGATATTGGGCAGTGCGATCAGGATCGAATCTGAAATGGGCGACATGGTCGATCGACGGGCGAAAAACGAGGCAATAATCTTCGCCTACTGGAGTCTTGCCAGAAACCACGAAATCTGGGGTACTGGTGAACAGGCCTTCCGTACCGCTTCTCGATTTCGTGGCAGCGAGCGTCAGATATGCCCTATGATATATGTCTCCCATGCCAGCGGACTCTCGTTCCCAGTCAGTTCTATCGTCCTGCACAATAGACAATGAATCTATCCAGATGTAATCGAGTCCCAGACGCCTAGTCATCTTTATTGCATCCTGGAATGTCCGAGGTACGTCACCAAACTAGATTTCTCGTCTCCGCTCGTCCAGTGTCGCCTTCGTGGTGGTGATATTAGGTAACGTGCCCCAACAGTGACTCAGACAAAGATACGGCTGCAGCTGTCCTGCTCCGTCAACCAATCTGATGACATGATCTTTCCTCCCCACGTCGACTACTCTTGTAGGCAAGGGCCACCGCTGTTGGCGTCGTGCTATGCAGTAATTCTTGGGCGTGTCGCTGTTCTAGTTTTCACTATGGTCGTCTGTGTTGCATGTCCTAATCCACTCTATCGCCTTTTCTATAGCTTCCTCGGAGTCTGTTCTCGCACAGGTTCTGAGAGAAGTTGGAACGTCCTCCCAACTCGCCGGACAAGGACAGTCGTGATCTAGTATTTGCTAGCGAAGCCCAACTGTGTCGAGTGATTACGTGGCCATACCTGTTGGTTTGAACATTTCAATGTATACCCTAGTTCCGTCTGTCATCCTGCATTTGAAATCCCTGTGGCAGCACTCCCTCTTTTTATCGAAGTGCCGGAACTTGAACCCTATGCTCTCAACTTGGTCGCCGTCGAGATCTTGCTGCCTGAGACAACCGCATATCCCTCTCAGAAGTATATCACAGCAATAACAACCTTGAGCCGACTGAACAAACGTGGGCCAGGGAATATGTTTGTTTATGAAGTCAAGGCTGGCCTCTGGGGTCTGATCGCCATAACCTTGCTGACCAAGCTTGAAAGAGTTGCATGTGGAGCAAACCGTCATTTTCGCGACAGGCGGCAAGACGGGAGGAGCCCTTTGCGATAGTATACCTGCTGCTGGCTGGAGCGCGCGTCGGCGATGACTCTGAGGTCCAAAAGCCAATCGCCCCGAGTTATGAGGACCGGCGATTCTTAGAGGGATACCTCGGTGACGGCTGGCATAGCGGAGGGAACTTTGGCTTATGCATCTCCTCTCCTGCCAACGTGGACCCCTGCTTCGTCACGTCGCCAATCGCGGTTCAGCTCACAGTGTTGCATGCTGCAGTTGGTTCAAACTGCCTCATACATGCAGAAAAAAACGGGCCAACAGTCATTCACCTGCATGTGTGGACCATTACATCGCGCTTCGATGAAACAACTCATAAAGCATCAAATTCCAGTCTGCTATTTGGCAATCGACAACCTGCGTCGGACTTCCGAAATGCGAGCCATCTGCCGCGATGGCTTCAATTCCGTCGCAAATGGACACCGAGGCGGTAATAAAACCAAGAACATACAAGCTTCCCTCTCTACGTCGCATGGGCTACGTCGACGCCGTGCAGGGCGAGGATGTGTACAACTACTGGGGCAATCGTGTCGTGAAGCACGTCACGAAGTCAGGTCGTGTCCTTGCTCTCAAAGTGAAGCCGGTCAAATCAATGGACCGGTCCGAAGGCGACATGATGCACCATGCTGCGACAAACGGCGTCTTAGCTCCTCGCGTGCGATGCATTTACGATGTCATCGCTCGTGAACCTCTAGCTCGCGTGATGATCAGCGAGTTTGTGGAGGGAGAGCCCCTTGATCAGGCGTGGGATGGGTTGAGCGACGAACAGAAGTCCAATATCAAGAGCCAGCTTCGTGAACAACTGGCGCGCATGCGCGCGTGCACGCAGCCTTTCATCGGACGTGTTGGAAATCAGCACGTCCGTAACGTTTTCAACCGATTGGGTACAACATTCTGCGGGCCATGGGCCAGTGAAGAGGAGTTCGACAAGTGGTGCCTCGCACGCGTCAGTAATAGATTGTCGCGGTGGAAATGGCAACGAATGCTTGACCGCAATCGACTCGTCAATCCCTCGAAATTCGTCTTGACACATGGCGACCTCTCACCGCGGAATATTATGGTCAAGGGGGGCAAGATTACTGGCATCGTCGATTGGGAAACGAGTGGCTTCTTTCCTGAATATGCCGAATACGCATTTGCCATGGCACTTGGGCATGGAATCGAGAACTGGTGGATTCCGATTCTTGAGGAAATTCTGCAGCCGTGCTCTGATAAGAGACTTGAGTTCACAGGTTTGATTGAAGATCTGGATGAGAGCGAGTGACATCCTCTCACGATATTGGGTCTTTGCATGTGAGGGAATCGCACCGTTGCCCTTGGTGAGCGATTCGGATGATCGGCGGCACATCATGGCGCACCGTCACAGCAACGCCTCTGGTTTCCCACGATACCGCCCTAGAGCGCGATGCCCTATCAATCCCAATAATGCAGTCGCTCATAACCCGTAGTGGGTTAGAAGGGTTGGTCGAATGGTGTGTTTCAATACTCGAATGTATCTTTGAAGTACCTGTTCGAATCCCAGATTGAACCAAAAAAAAAAAAAAAAAGTTCGTAGTGAGCTTTTTTTTGCCAACGCCAAAAGGAATCTGACATCAAGCATTAATTACACGTGTATTTTTTTTATTTTTTTTTATGAGATATAAATGTCATATCAATTGTCGGGCGACATGGATCAGAGTTGGTCACGAGTATTCAATTCTGCCGTCGCGAGCGGACAGAAAGACAGAGCCGTGCTTTTGAAGATCGATGGCTCGCGGACTTCGGGTAAAGGCGTAGACGAGTTGCCACATGAGGTTTGCGTTACTTCGCATCGAAGCTACGGCGCAATAGGTCCACATGAGTATCAGACATACGACACTCATTTCATTCGCATAGTAACATGATACACGTTAGATAGTTCTTTTCGCGTCGGGGTATTATAGAGTTCATAATCGGATTACAGAAATGACTTGAGGTGTAACGAGTGTGATTTTATTGATTTTCTCAACACTAGGTTGTGTATGAAGACGCGCCTACATGCCTAAGTGGTCCAAAGGGGGATGGAAATGAGAGACAGCCTAGACCCTATCTCATTGAGAGGTATTGCCAGAGGCAAGGGCACCGTCTTAGTGAGCGACAATGTTCAAAGACCAAGAGTAACGGAAAGCAGAATGAGAAGAACATGAAATCCAAGAACGAAGCCGTATTGATCCTTCGATGAAACGTTCCGACACAGCCGAGCCGAAGAGAACGATCAAGGATCTAACCCATAAACGACAGAAATAAGAAAAAAGAGAGGACACGAGGTCATTCCCAGGGCGAATGCAAGAGAGTGTGCTGCTGCGGTTTCTCCCGACAGCAAAAGCAGACTGTATGGGCACGACTAGTTTCCTTCATGAAGACGAGGGATAGATTCAAACAGGTGACCTTGGTCTTCGAATCATTTCTGTGGCGGCAAGGCATCCAGAAGTTCCTTGTTCTTTTTTGCGTTCCTCTCTTGGAGATCCGCAAGGTGTTGGTCTCTCTTAGGCCACTTGCCCTCGTCGTCAAGATCGCACTATCTCGTTGCGTTGTCAGCTAAGGTAAAAGTCTTAATGCAATTGCTGGTTGGTTCCTGGAGAAGGACTTACCTGGCATGTTGCACAATAGTCACCTTTCACATTGACCCAGTATGGACAATTGTTAAATCTTTGATTCACACAGGCATATTTACCCCTGCGTATGCAGTCAGTGTCTTTCCATGTTTGAAATAGCTGCATAGATGATGAAGAAATCCCCTTGGCTTCCAATCCTATATGCTTTCTTTATCTCCATAGGGACATCGGAATCAGCAACTTACTGGCCTCCCGTTGGAGCACCCGCGGTAGCCACTTTCGGGACTGATTGTCCAGTGTTCGTACTCCTGGGAAATGTTAGTGGTCCCCTTGTAATCATGAGTGACTCATATTAGGCTTGCATTGTAACAAGATTTGGTACGGCGTGATCGAAACTAGGATGGCTTCGTTTAAACCAGTAGAGTTGAAGTCTTGATGCGATGATGCAGTGGATGGTGTTGGAAAGGAGATGCCATGACGAGCTAGGCGCCCTGAATTTATAACCTTTCGTCATGAGGTTGAAGTCCAGTAGCACCATCGTCGCACATATTGCAGGAATGCGAACAAAGAGTCCGCATGCGTAAATCACGTATCAGGGATGGAAGAGCAGCGTCCTGTTGGCAGTGTTTTCTCGCTCGACGGGTAGGGTGGGATTTGTGACTAGGTGCAGAGTTGCTTTGTCGTTATGATCCTCAGAAGTATGTACGGAAGTACAATTAGAGTCATCTCGGCGGTTCGTAATCTGGAAGTATCAACGTTGTCGAGTACTTTATGACGTGATGAACGTTGGAATATGGCTGCTTGCCAAATGCGGAAGAACAATCTATTTCTCGTCATACTTGGATGTTGTTAGCTTGGGCTCAAAAATGGAATCGAGCAACATTGAAGAATGTCATCCTCACACTCGTTGAATTCCAGCCGCATTCGGCGGTACATATGTAGTGAACCCACGGTACTGGAGGTTCATCGACATCGTGGCGAGTGGAATGGGGAAGCAACACCGCAACAGGTTCGCGAGGTATGCCTTTGTCAACTGATCGTATCGATGGATGTACAGACTGTAAGATAGTGATCGTGTGACAGATAAGTAGACTGTGAAGGAGAAAACGGACAAGTCTGAAAGAGGATGTAGATAATTCATCCCGTCGTAAATCTGATGTGCCCGGTGAATGGACAACATCCGCCTGGGGAATTGGTGGGAAATGTGAAAAACAGGTACTCTGCTAAAAGTGACACTGAGGGGACATCTTAGTACACAGTCCAAATAGACTAAGGTCTTGAGAACAAAGCCATCTACGACGCATGTGATATGAATGAGAGGAATGTGGCAAGGAGCTCGGTCTGCTCGATTGCATTCCACTTTTTTTGGCTCTCCGTGTCCCAACGGTTCAACCATGTTGAGGTATCTACTGCACATTCCTAGATATGGCGAACAAAGAATGCTCCAACCGTCATCACCTATGACATTGCATGACGGCGACCAATACATGGCATATTGACCATGCACAGCCCGCGACTGGCACATGCCCTTCTAACGCAACTACATTCAAAACATCCTACATTCATCATATACAGACCATCAACATTATGAACAACTTACTTCCTGAGATTTCTGAGAAAGGTTTCTAGAATGAGATAGCTGTAGGGCTATAATATCATCTCCAAGGTTGTGTCCTATAATCACTCCTTGCATGCCATGTATGTATGCAGTGCTATTTCGTGTCCTGGCCGGAAGTCACACTATACAGTGTCAAACCGCCCACAAACTTTAACAGGGCTCACAGAGCCTAATGCTATGCTTGAGATCATAAGAGAGGGGCACATTCGTAAGGCATCAGATTATGGCAGACAGTCTCGGGGGCTGTTGGACCATCGCGGCTAGTGGAACTTCATTTGCGCCGAGATGTGAGATGTGAATCGATACTGCACCCCTCTCTTTGTCCCCGAAAACTGCAGCATTCCAGGAACTTTATTTTTGCTGGGTATGTTTCCTGCTATTCGCCAGGCGTATTGCCTCTCGATCGGCAAGACGTCACCACTGTATCACTAAGCAGTAGATGGTTATTTTGGTATATGCTGAACACCTACTTCGGTACGCGCCACCCCATTCATACACTCATTCTTTGTCCCCTAAACAGGATCTTCTCTCATCCACTGACCTTGCCATGCGCTCGCACAAGCCAAGAACAAGGACATGTCCCAGTCTGACTAAACTGGACATCGTGATGGCTTTCTTAATGGGTCCGAAAATCAACACCAGTAACAAAATGGGAATCCGCGACACTGTTGGGTGTGGCTTATACCCATTGGACCATGCATAACATGTAGACAATGCATATCCATCACCAACGTTAGGCCCATGTCACGTGAAGTTCGACCCCAAATATGTGCTTCTCAAGCGCTGATTGGGTGGACTCGGGTTATTGGGTGTGGTGGCGTAACTTGGGGCTCCCTGCGCTCGGCCTGCTAATAGCAGGGGAGGCAGGCAGCTTGGAGAGGGCCTGCGCAGTAGAGCTTAGCAAAACCAGTGTATTAATGGTAATCCTCGAGCACTAGGCCGTTCTAACCTCTGTATCCGACCCAGCCGCGAAACATTTGTCGCCACACTCAATGGATGCCTTAGACATTGCGCACTATTGCCTGCTCCATAGGTTACGTCTCTCTCGCGCCTGTTCAAAGAGTCGTGAGTCTACCGGCGAGTTATCCATTCGTGTCTCAAAAAGATGATGATGTTCCGTGGCCCCAGAGCGTCGAATCACTCGCGAGAATTCACAGATACACTGGCATTTTGTACTTCCACGTTCTTTACAGCGGCTAGCCAGGGCTCATCACTACTGTTGTATTCATCTACAACCGAGTCTTACACCAGCAAAAGGTCCCGATTTTACCGCATCGATGGTGCTGCTTTCCTTCGTCAGTAAGCTTGTCGCGGGCATACTGATCATGCGCGAACCGAGAAGCCTACTGAGCCGGCGTATGTTCGCTGAGCGCCGTCGCCACTACGACACAGTCTACTCTGCCCAATAGTCCTCCGAGCACGCTCTCGTACATGGCTTATGTTTCGGCTTCGACGCATTTATGGCATTTTGCAATTCGTCGTACATAAGCTTCATGTAAAGGACACGATGTGCTCTCGCTGCGATAAGACGTCCGATCCGTCCGTATCCAACTATAACGGAGTGTGAGACAGCTGTAAGGCATGTCTTTGGGTACCCGATGGGTACCCAGAAATACCCATGGGTATCTTGGCAAGCTCCACTACCCAGCGTGGATGCCCCCACTACCCATTCGGGTACCCAAAATATTTTCGGAAAAAATTGTTTTTTCGAGGATTGTTTTTAAACCATTTTACGCCGAAAAAAAAAATTAGTACATCGATGAGTACACGGAAATATCGGAGATAAAGCTTCGGCGAGTAGTTTTGGATAGTTTTAGGTGGATATCCATGGATATTTCTGGGTGGATATCTAGGTCACCGACTTTGGGTACCTATGGGTGTTCCGGGTAGAATGGGTTTTGGATAATGGGTAGTGCTGGCATGCCTTAGACAGCTGATGGGTGCCGGCTTATTGACGCCTGGTTATGGTTCCTCAAACTCCCAGTATACCGAAGCCCATCAAGCCGCAATTTCGGACCATGGGTGGTAGTTGTCGGAACATGATTTTCACAAGGCTCAGTCCCGCATCGGCGACACTTTCGACACATGCCACCGCCGCATATAGTAGTCGATGCCTGAGATCATGACCCATCGGTCAAGTCGACATTTCCTCCCTTATATATGGAACAAAGCCCACCAAGGAATAGGGCCTTGTCGGCTGGCCATTTTTCGCCATTGCCTTGGTGTCTAAGGTGCTCAACCTGATCCCGTCCAAGCGCAGACGACTATGCGGCATGTGTCGAACAATAGTGAGATGAGCTCTTCGTCGCAGGTACCCATGTCGCCGCCGGTATTCGCTGACCGACAGAATGCAACGAAGTCACGGAGCTTGTTAAACTGCAACGCTGCTTTGCGATCTTCACGATTCATAATTTCATACTACTCGAACTATAGCTCTGGCATATTGTCTGCATGAGGAGGGACGTGGCATTGGTCTTGCCTATAAGAGCTCCGAACATCGAAATTGGGTTGAAACTCAACGAAAACATCATCATTCCAGCAGTCATCGTCGCCCAATGGAAAATAATTGGTGATCGCCTTCCCAACAATCTTACGATAAAAGTCGGGTCGCTGACATACTATCATACTTCCGGTCGGATCGCGGCAATCGGACATAGAGAAGCAAATATACATGATGATCAAATCACAAAATTCGTCACCGGAAACGTCACGTTCACCAGAGAAGAAATGATGAAGCTATTATCAGCCCGTCCGCATCTCGCCCGTTTCTACCGATATCTCCCATTTGTCAACGCTATGTTTCCTCGCGGGTAAAGCATTGCTCATTCTGTGCTAAGAGGTGGAGCTGGGAAATTGGGATCCTGCGATTCAGCAGGTCTCTCCGGATTGGTGTTTCAAGCTCAGAGACTCCCAGAACCATCATCTCCTCTGGGAGTTTGCAACGTCTTGCAATTAGGTCATCGGCCGTGTAACCGATATGATAACGAGCACTCACTGGTTCTCGAAGCGCAGGAAACGTTGCACGAGTGCGAGTTGTCATAGGCTATCATTGGGTGAACATCTGGACGATCGGATATTGACTCGAAATAGACGCATCCGACCACCACCCGCGAATGACGCGCGAAATCGCAAAGGTGCTTCTCATGGGAGGCTCACAACCCGGCTTCTTGTGTACGACAAACAAAATATGACCGATCGCTTTCGCTTTATGTATAATTAAACGAAAGCCCGTGTTTATTAAAACAAAAAAAGGGTTGGTAGTAGCTTTTTTTACTAACGTTAAAGGTTCTAACATTCAATACTAGTTGTATATAAACGCGTATATAAATCGGTTTCTTGATATATAACAATAAACATTATTCTAATTATCGGGCAGTATTAATTAAAGTAGTTTCAAGTATTTAATTTCTGCCGTCTCGAGCGAAATGGTCTGGATGATACGTGTGCCTAGATGCTCTCTCGGGGATTGTGCATTGCTATTCGGCCAAGCTGACTGTCTACTCTGTCTACAAGAGGGTTGTCCTTCATCTCAATCATGACAGATGCACGTTGTGGGCATCAAGTTCCTATGTGCCACGCTCCTTCTCCTTATTCCCTGTTTCTCTTCCTCTCTCCCATGGGTACTCATCATAGCTAAGTATCTTGAAACCATTGCCAAAATGAAGCAGAGAACGCAGACGCAAACATCCAGAGAAACACTCTTCCAATTCCAAACTGACACAGCACCACAGCCAAAGCTGACACTGAAATGACACTGGAGGGCAGCCATGTAGCCAACCACAGCCCTACGCCAATGAGGCTGGCTGCCACAACAATATTGCCACAAAGCACGATGATAGGAACAAAGCATATCCTATCACATGGATCGTGAAACAACAGAGGTAATACTTTTGCATGAACGGTTTGGCGTGGAAGCAGCTTAACTCCAGGCCTATTCATTGGCTCGGCATAGACAAGTTGGGGAGGTCCAGCTGTAGTCCGAATGCGTAGAATGGGTAAATACAGTAGCGGCAATATAATCCCATCGCGTGGACTGAAAGGCCGGGTAGTAATAAACTTAAGTCCCTTGCGGTAAGCTACCCATCCCGAATGTTCGAATCTGAGGACTAGATAAATCAAAGTAGTCTGGCTATCATCTGTCCAGTCCAAAGAGCCACACATGCCGCAATTTAAGGGTATCAGGACATTTCCGTAATGATTCTGGCCGGCCCCGTTTGCTAGGCGAAGTAGCTTGCCTACGAAACCAGGTTGGATATTGTGATGATATATAGCTACTCCGCGATTGGTAGATGTGTATGACAGTAAAGGTCCTCTGTTGGCCCTTGCGTCTGGTGGCAGGCGGAGCACCTCTTGCCGGCCCATGAAAGCTCGAGGTGAAGCGGCAAGAATGCCGGTGTAGAATTTCTTGGTTTCAATGCATAGTTGGTTTTCCACGGAAGGGCCCCACGCAAAAATCGAAGCATCATCAGTTAAGCGAATGATCTCTTGTTGTAAGCGCACAAATGCCTTCTGACCTTCTCCATAAAACAAAGGGAGGTTGACACCGCAGAGCCCAAGCAAACAGTATGCCGTATCTTCAATGCGGGTCGTTGTACGGGATGCCGCCCAGCTCATTCGCTGAGCTATTGAGGCGTGGTCTACCTCTAGATGCCCGTGAAGGAATCTAGGATGGATTCGAGTGGCGGTGGCAATAAATTGGGCCAACTCTCTTCGTGTGCCAAGAAGACTGTCGCGGCGACTGACAAACATGACATTCCTCGGTGCCAGCAACTCTTGCAGTGTCCAGCCTCGGGTAAACCATCGACTTGCAATGAACTTCTCCGCCCAGGCGATGTGTCTAGTAGACAGCTTAGTCCTCCATTTGAGATCGTGGTCGTATTCTGACGCGTAGAATCGCGGCATCTCCGTCAAATCAACGTCGTCAAGAAAAACATAGCACACCTTAGAGTGCGAATACCATTGAAACATTGAATTTATTGCCTCCGATAGCTCAGCGCTGCTCCTCTTGTCGATGCAGCAAGTGTCTATCCATCCCCACGTGAACCCGGCCTTTCGTGCTATCGAGCAAAACCGCTTGATCTTTTGCCAACCGAGCCCGTCCGGGTCATTGACGCCCTTTGTAAAGGCTAAGTAGGTGATCTCGCCATCGTCCGGATCATGATTCCAGCAATGAGAGAGGATAGCGTAGGGTGGTGCCTGGCCAGCGCCCATGAACTCGGTGATGATGTAGGATTTGGTGTTGATAAGACGCATCTCAGTTGGATACTTTTGTTGTCATCCAATAGTAAAACAGGAAGCGCACGCACGAGGCTCTGGCCAATTACTACCACGTCGAGCTGGGACTGCAAATGAGGGATCGAGTAAGCTCGAGATTAGCTAGACCCCGCACGTGCAACGAGCCAGTGCTCCGTCTATATGTGAAAGTAAGATATCGGTCACCTTCATCTTTTTATGTACACAAGAAGCGGGGTCATGGGCCTGAACAGCCTACGATTTTCGCGCATCACTCGCAGGCGTGTGCCGTTATCACATAGCCTCCCCCTTCGTACTGCCATGATAATGGGGTGCTCAGCCAATGATCGTGTACTGCGAGCAACACTCGTGCAACATTCACATGCACTACAAGACACTGGGAGGAGCCAGAATGAGTAAGGCACGCAGTTTCGTGAAAAAGTCAAGACAGGATAGAGACAACAAGGCAGATTTTGGTGACGCTGTGACGCCTGAGGAACTGGGAAATTCCCTGCCCATGTCGTCGCTGACAAGCATATTGTGATAACAACAGGACTGACAGTCAGGTGGCATTGTCTCAATAGCCTGGCTTCTATAAGCCGGAACCGGCCCACACACGCTCTTCCATAATTGGATTCGGATGAATCAGGCGTCGTATTGTAGAGAAAGCGCATTGGTTCCTTGACATAGCAGATAATATACTGCAACAGCCTGGGCATGGCATCAAACGACAAACCCAGAAACACAAATTGTGTTACGAACGAGGGCTCGAAGGGAAAAGCGTATTGGGTTGTAGCGGTGAGACGCCGTCTGGTGAGACAATGGTATCCGAGGCCCTGTACTGAGCTTGGCCCATCATTACCATTGGTTGCGGTAAGCTGATGAAGCAGCGCCGCAATGCGCTAAACTTATACGTTCTGCTGCTACCGAACTCGAACTGCGTGAATACATACCTCGGGTGAACACTGAGTTGGCAGTATTGAAGAATCTGGAAGTGCTCTCATACATTGGCACCACATCATATTCTCCGGGTCCCTCAGAACCAGCCGATATTAAGATCCAAGAACAATCCAAGGTAAATAGATATCCATCTCCACTAGCCGGGTTTGAGAGCAGAAGCCCAACAAGGGGAAAACACTATATAAAGACTTCATGCTCAATAAATTCAACTCTGGGTCTAAGAGACAATTCATTGTGTCGAGTAACAAGATTCCCGTTTTCTCTTATAATTAGTCTATTGATCTGCTCGAGACTTGCGGCCTTGCTATTGAAGCATCATTCAAATAGGTACTTCACTGCACAATCCTGTTGATTGGTTTCCATTTGGAGAACGGTCCGCACGAGTCGAAGCGCCATGCCACACCGGCTGTGCCTCATGTCCCACCATGAAAGCCCCAGGTCTTTGGATCGGGTCTATTCATCGGCTGTCTTTGGCCAATCATATAAGCGACAAGTTCTGGGTAACTGTAAAGTAATTCCACTTCATTGCCATTGTCGGTTCTCTACATTAGGACAGAATGACTCTTTCACGTAGAATCTGCATAGGACAATGAGATTTGCATATCCTGAATGTTCTTACTCCCAGTTCTCAGAGACAAACACCAGCCCGCATGAGTGCTGCATGAGGCAACACCGCATGCAAGTTTCTAGTCGTCCAATTTTCCCAACATTGCTTGATGTAGGAAAGCTGATTTCAGCAGATGACTACAGTCTTCAGCCCAGTCATTGTTCTGCTCTCACAACAGAGCTCTTTTGTAGTCACAGCTGTAGTTATGGGCCATCATTGTAGCTCGAAGAGCAAAACCATCATGCTGTTTGCTGTTCAATCCGCCACAATTCGAGGAAGATGTGGCGCACGGATCATTGGCGCCACTTCTCCTGCGCCTCATAGCCCACACAAGCTTCCTTAGCGCCCATCGATAACGCTAATGATTTCCGATAAGGCTTTCGACCCAGAAAAGATGCCAAGGGCTCGCAGCTGTGAATGTTGCTGGGTCAACCGAGACGGTGTGGATGCTTTGTCAATCGTCACCTTTCTCTCCCGGCGTGAAGTGTTTGGATTGCTGTGCTCTTTCGCGTGCATACCGCCATCGCTTCCACAACGCCTCACCCTCGAACCTCTCTTGAACGTGACCTTTGTTTCCAAGTTCAAGATAGTCACTCACATCATCCATACGTCCAATTCTCTGCTGGTGAATCCACAGCCGAATAGCCGCGACCGTACCCGAGCCAACGTCTCCCGTGCCGCGTAACGAGGCGCGCGCCAACACAATGGCGTCCGATTCAACCCCAACCTGGAACCGCATGTTTGAGTACGATGTCAAAGCATACACTGCCCAGCCTGAGCACGATGGCGACCATGCTATGAGCGATTCCCCCTTCGACGCTCCAACGACCAAGGAGGAGGCAGTCGCGACCAATCAGGACCAAGAGAATGTCTCACCCAGAAAGTCCCGTCACAGCCGTGTCTTGTCCGGTAACGAACTGTCGCCGTTGAAGATTTTGGGCTCTCGCGACGCCGACACGCGATCGACAGAAAGGTCCCCCTCGCCCACGAAGAGCCCTCGCAAATGGGCCACGGAGAAGCGGTTCCCGGTTAAGGTCCACAACACCATCTCTCCCGAGAAGCCCGTGGTGACAAAGCGAGACATGTCCATCGAGGATGCTGTCAAGGAAAACAAGGATCTTGCAAAGGCAATCCGGATTTTCGAAGATGAAGACACCATGTTGAATGCCGGAGAGGCGGCTGGTGATATCAGCCGCATGACTGTTGATGTGGCCCAGCAGCGTGAGAATGAGGAAGATGAGGGCTGTGGAGCAGATGACACGATGCTAAGCACCTTCAGCACCTTCTCTGCGGTACCCAACCTTACTATGTTCGCAAAGATTGGTCACACGCCGACCAAATTTGCTCGTCCTGACCCGGAACCTTCTACTATCCGCAAGCAGAAGAGCCCCTCGCAGCGCAGCCCCTCCCCTCACAAAACACCACGCCCCTCCACCATCCACGAGGCAAACAACAACACGACCAGTCTTCTCGATTTTACTGAGCAGATCCAAGGTTTCCCTTCACGCTACGCACAGCAGCAGATTGCCAGCTCTCGTGGCCTTTCTCCTGGTAAGAGATACCACAACACAATAGCTACGACTCCCAAGAAACGACACTCGCACCTTCTTGACCTCGACCTCGATCTTCCCCCTCTCCCCACCCCACGCAGCCTCCCCTCCATCACACCCCGAGAACTGGAAACTCTAAAGTCGACATTCCTCTCCGAGATCAGCAGTCTTAAGGCCTCTCTCTCCGGGAAAGAAGCCGAAGTCATGTCGCTCAAGTCAGCTGTTGGAGACGCTGAGAAGCGTGTTGGTGAGTCACAGGAGAAGAACCGCGAATTGGAGGCTCAGAACCAGACCCTGCAGCACGAAACCCGCGACTGGGAGAAGCGCGGTGCCGATATGGAGCGCGTATTGCGCGAGATCAAGGAGGAGATTGTTTCATACCGCGGCCGGAACGACGACCTCAACGCCAAACTGGAGGAGAGTGACAAGCGTCGCGAAGCAGCTGAGATCATGGCCCAAGAGGCAGAGAGCAAACTCGCCGCCATGAAGATCAGCCAGACCGCAGAAGGTGCCTCTGGAACCGGCGACAAGCCAGTCGAACAAGCGAAGGCTATGGGCTCTCGCGAAGTCGAGATCGCTATGGAAAAAATGGCTAAGGAACTCCATGCGATGTACAAGGGCAAGCACGAGCTGAAGGTTGTTGCGCTCAAGAAGAGCTACGAAAACCGCTGGTACAAGAAAGTGACCGAGCTCGAGACGAAGAACGATGAGCTGAAGGAGGAGAATGAGAAGCTCCGCGATGGCCGCTACGCCACCATGACCAAGATCGACATGAGTCAGGCTCTTGCTGAGGAGGAGCGCAAGGAGCAGGCCAAGGAGCAGGCTATCAAGGATTCCGCCAAGATTAGGGAGCTTGAAGCAGAGATCCAGAAGCTGGGCGCGGTCATCATCTCTGTTAAGACCGACAACCATGACCTTCGCGAACTCCTGAAGCAAGAGCGAATCCAGCATAGCGAGCTCGTCGTTCTCGTCGAGGAGATGATGGCTATCCAGAATCCGGCTAAGTACGATCCTGATATCCCATACCCATATCCTCCCGCCGCACCTCGCGTTGAGGCTGGTCCCTCCTCGACTCCTACTGTCGCCACTGCTCCGTCGTCGCCCGCCAAGACTGCCTCCCCCGTCAAGTCAGGATCTCCCTTGAAGGGCGCTTCCCCCGTCAAGGGTCACAAGAAGGCTCAGTCTTTGGCCAGCACCGCCGATGCATTCCGCGCCAGTGCCAATCGTCCTTCCGGCCTCCGAGCCCCTGCTTCCGCCGCCAAGAAGGCTAAGACGGCTGACACTAGAACCGCTGGTCCGTCCTCATCCTCTGCCGGTCCGTCCTCTGCTGGCTCATCTTCAGCTGGTCCATCTACTACTGGCCCGCCTGAGCGTCTCCCCGCTCCCGAGCGCCGACCCGTTGGAATCCCCCGCCCTGGTAGTGGCATGGCTGGTCGATCCGGCGGCATCATGAGCTCAATTGAGCAGATGGGCAATCACAATCACCGCGGTGGCCACAGACAGTAGACTACGACTTTCGGCTACGAACACTACGGAGCCTACGAACACTCTGAATTGTGTTCTTTTGCGATTGGTTCTCACGACTGTTAGGATTCGCGTACTCGTTTTTGTTTCCGATTTTTGGTGTTGTTGTCACGTTTCACGAATACAACACTGACATTGCGTTGCATGGCATGGCATGGCGGTGTAATGAACGAAGATACCTTGATAATTTGGTTTTGATTTTGCCTTTGTTTGTTGTTTGGTGTCTCGATCGAGATTTGACGATTGCATGAGCCTTTTTTCACTGCCGCGCTTTTTGTCAGTGCCACGATTTGTTCAGGGTCCGCCGGCTGGGATGAGAATGAAGTTGAGGTCTTGTTCTAAAGGCTTCGCTGGTCCTACGTCTTTGCATTGACAGGAACTGTGGACGGGATGAGTTTGAGAGTATGAAGTGAAAGGATGAGGAGCGTGAAAATTCGGGGCCGTGGAGGATATACTGGCTGATGCCGTGGAATCTGAAGCGGGGTGTACGGACAAAATGGTGTTGTGGAAGAAATTAATTGACAGAACGATGCGTTTGGACCTTGTGTTTGAACTACTTGTTTCTGTCGCCAGAGCAAAAGAACCGGACCAGTACAGGCTATGGAATGAATGAAAGTCACTGAACAATATCTTTACATTTTGTGCCTCTATCTGTGATGACTGTGCACCACGCGATCGTATCCCATCATCATCGTATCTCATCGTGATCGCGTCCCAGTCGTGATCTCGTCTTACTCGTAACTCATCATGATCAGTACCTTGCCTTGCCATATCCTACATTTAGTGCCGTCCCACTCTTTGCCACCATCAGCACTAGTGTCACCATCATCCTATTTGTAGGTGTCTTCTGGTCTATCGACCTCGTCCTTGCTTCTGTTCGTATCCCGTGTCTCTTCTCTGTAGAATAAGCCGCCAGCTCCTTTCCTGAAAACGACTTTACACCATGTATGAACCTAGGACTCTCGCGCAACCTTTCTCGGAGCGTAGGGAGGAGGAGAATGGTCAGCGGGAATGGGGCGAGTAGGAACCCAATAGAGGGACGGCGGACGCTTTTCCGGAGCGCAAGCGTGGGTGTTGGAAACAAGCAGAGGAGACGGAACATAGTTAGGAGGATAGAGGGACGGCGGACGCTTTTCCGGAGCACAAGCGTGGGTGTTGGAAACAAGCAGAGGAGAAGGAACATAGTTATTAGGATAGAGGGACCGCGGACGCTTTTCCGGAGCACAAGCGTGGGTGTTGGAAACAAGCAGAGGGGGGGTAGGAGCATCCCGAAAAGGACCACCCAGAGTAGGAGCGGGGAGAACAGGAACATAGTAAGCCGGATCCCGAGTAGGTGCGTTATTAACAGCTGGGTCATACCGAGTAAGTCGAGGCCGAACGGGCGTCTGTCTCGGCTCGCGATCACATGGGTCCCAGCCGAAGCGTGCGGTGACCTGCGTCCAGATGCCCTGGTTTACCTTGGAGCCGTTGGCCATCATCTTGTCGCGGGCTTCCCAGATACACAGGATGGCGCGCTCGGCTTGCGCGCGGTAGCTCGCGAAGCGGAATTCCATTGTGATTATGCCTTGGTCGATTTCCGGGCGGTAGGGCGCGGTTTCGATGCACTCTATGTCGAAGATGCATACTTGGTTGAACACTTGGGGGTTGTTAGTGTGTTTTCCGTGGGGTAGGTCTGTGGAGGCGGGCAGTCCTGAAAGAGGTTTTGAGAGAAAAGATAGTGTGAGAAAGGTACTTACAGCCAAAAATGGTGTGCTGATTGACAATCGAAGGTGGTCCACTGATCACTAGGACTCTGGACTGCGGGCCAGGCTCCTGAGCGGGTGTCTTGATGCGGTGGAGGCGAATGTCGGGGATATAATTGTCGACGAGGAAGAGATTGTGTTCAGCCAACGACTGCAGGCGCGATCGCCCCTCGACGTCGAAGAATATGACCTTCGCGGCGGAGGTGAAATGGATGTCGGTCGGGGTGTTGATGACGCAGGCGTAGATCTTGCCGCAGTCCTGGATGGCGCTGAGGAGCTTGGCGTAGCTGCAGTTCGGCGGCAGGTTCTCGATCCAGATGGCGGTGTTCTCCGAGTCTGGGATGTCGGCCGAGGGGTTGCGTAGGGCGTAGGCTTCGGCTTTGGTGGGAACCTTTGCGCGTCTGGCATCAGGGAGAGAGGGAGGTTGTTGAGCCTCTTGAGGAGGGTCTTGAGGATGCATGTTGTTGGCTGGGTACCGGTTTTGCACGCCGTGCCGTTCGAGATATAGTCTGAATCTGTGGCGGTTATCGTCTTCGGCAGTATACTCTGGAAGACTGGGAGGCTGTTGAGCTTGTTGATGAGGGTCTTGAGAATGCATGTTGTTGGCTGTGAGCAAGCAGTGCAAGCCTTGCGATTCGAGAAATCGTCGGAATATTGGGTGGATTTGGTCTTCGGTATCACTCTCTGGGAGATTGGGAGCCTGTTGAGCCTGTTGACGAGGACCTTGAAGACTTATGTTGCTAGCTAGGTCGGAGAATCCTAGCACTCGTTTAGTGACTCTTGGGTGATCCAGGTCTTCGCTACCGGTCTCTGGGAGATTGGGAGCTTGTTGAGTCTGTTGATGAGGGTTTTGCAGATGCATGTTGTTGGCTAGGTCAGGCCATCCGAGCCGTGTTCTGGTGTATGTTCGGCGATTTTGGTGTTGGGTACCGGTCTCTCGGCGCTCACGCTTCCGGAGGCTGGGGACTGTTAACGTGGGCGGTGTCTCGGGTGGTGGGTTGGAACGAGGTCGGGTTCTGGGAGGACTGAGCTTGGGGGTGTTGATAATTCGTAGAGTGTCGGAGTCAGTTCGTGGTCTTTGGCCAGTGTCTTCCAGCTCGTTGCGCTTTTCGTCACGGATCTCGTCGCGAATCGCGTCACGCAGGGCGAATATAAAGGCCTCGCGTCGAGTTGGCATAGTTGACGATCGGATTTCGAATGACGATGAGATGTTCAGTTGGGACAGCGTGTTGAGCTCGGCTGGCTTGGGTTGGGGTATATTCGCAGTACCGCGCCTATGCCCTATAGTATGGAAAAAGCTTGTGAAATGATGGAGCGAGGCAACAGTTGAGAGGGTGAAGTATGAGCGTTGTAGAAAAATTGCCTTGGTGGCTTACGATGAAGTTGCAGCAGAGCAAGTGATGAAGTGTGGGGGATGGAGCTCGAGTGTTGTACCAGGTCTGGTCTTTTAGATTCCCGGTTGGGAGAAAATGCACACTGAGTGAGGGAGTAAATCACATTGAACAATGTTGCCTATGGCGATGATGCCTAAGCTGTCGAGGAAACCCGACGTGCAGTTACTGTAGTGACAGTCAGATGCGCCGACATTGAATGGACAATGGCACATAGGGACATGCCATTCGTGTCCGATGGGCAAATGGTTAGACCGACAACGAGTCACCGAAGAGACAATGCATTTGGTTATTGGGACAGAGAAGCTTGGAGCCAAGTACTTGCTAATTTCACTCTTTGAACATCTCGACATGGAATAGTGAATCGAGTCTACCGAGCGCCTCAACAACACCAGTATGAGACACTGCATGGCACTATGATTGTGTCTCATCATTCCAACAAGCTGTAAAGTGAAAGCTCATGTTAAGCAAGCAAATTCAATGGCACTGCTCAACCATGTTGAGACTGTTGTCCAATTATTTAGTTTCATCTTGTTCTAGCATTGTCTGTCTGCGTCAAGGGCAGTGGTTTTGTCGCCTGAATTGATTCAGTTCTCATTTGTTATCTGTCAGTCATCTTGGCAAGAAGCAACTACAAAATTCCGAGTGGAACTATATGTGACACATTCTACCGAGCCCTATCACAATGAGCGAGTCTTTCATACTCTACAAAATTTTGCGAGCAAAGTGGATTGAGGCATCAGTTATACTGCGATATCTTGACTTCTAGATCTTGTATCTACCGTTAACTAAAGTTGATGTCCTCAATGTTAGGACTGTCGTTGACGTTTCTTTTGGGTTTGGTCTGCTTCTGACATCTCAATATCAGGTGGCTGATGCAGTTCCTTGTAGACATCTGCCATCTGCTTCAGGATTCCTTGACTGTTGGGAATCTTCAAACCTAATGCACATCGATCGGAACGAATATGCGACTGAGGCCGGAGGTCTACGTCCTGGTCCGAAAACACGAATACATGACAGATCGTGATATCTTCGAGCCAGCAATTCGTGTATCCCCAATTCGGGGATTTCTGAGAAGGTCTCCATTGAATGGGGTGGTTGACTTCAACACCTAGTAACACGACAACGTTTTTGAAATGACTTCGCTTCCAACCGTTCATGTATCCTGTTTTTGAGCGTTCATATTCAGCTTGTATTTTCGCCAGGAACCGAAATCAGCATAATACTTCAACTTCCAATAAGCTTGTTCTGTGGAAAACTTACTCAAAGCGTGCTCAGGATGGGACGTAATGCGCATATTTTGGGCATTGGGCCCGCCATTGGGCCCAAGTTCAAGTAGCCCAAGTATGAAGCTTGGAGTTGTACCATAAAATCCTGCTGACAACTCAGGAGCCTTTCGCCCGGTGAGGTTTCGTTTGGGTGGACCTGGGTGGGTGACGATGCGAAGAAATTGTTTCGTCCTTTGCGGCATCTGTCCGATCTTGTCTTTTTCACCCACGGAGATGATTTGGCCTGAGAATTGCTCATTCAGCCACAGAAGAAGTACGAATCTCTCCACACTGAAGTCTTCGCCGATGTTCCAGAGGTCCATAGCCGTAGACTGTTTACGAATTCTCCCAAATGAGTCGACGATTTCTACCAGCTGCGACATCTTCAGGGGAAAGTCTGCCGGGAGGGGCCTCTGGTAGCCCAAGGCTTGCGATTCGACCCCTATAGCATACACTCAAGCGAGTAAGAAGTCCACTAGCTCAGGATCCGGAAGCTTGGAATCGAGATGGGTCGCAAGTAGACCTGGACGGCGTCTGTCTCGTCGCTCCCAACGAGTGACTAAGTCCTCCCATCTCTACATGTAGCCATCTCTCAGCTGATTGTTCTCCAAATTGGCGCGATTCTTACCTGAGCCTGAGGCACCTCTGCCATGGCCATAAACGCAATCCCGGCAATCGCGTCCATAGTGAAGGTGCTCTATGCAACGAGTAACGAAGTTGGCCAGTCTCTTCAGCGTATAATCACGCATTCATACGCAGTGAGAGATAAGTCTTTGCGGACCAATGTATATGAAAGTGATGTTACAATGTTGTGGGGCTACACAGCTTGAATTTTGCTGCCAAGAAGCATTCGTGTTCGATACCCTTCAGAAGCGGGAACTCTGGCTTTTTATACTTACAACATGTTATTGCAAAACTACTATAAAACGCTTTCCTTTGAGGCATTGAGATAGGCGATCCACACTATATTGGAGAGAGACATGTAACATTTGAGACGTGATGTGACAAAGAATGCACTATGCGATATCCTCATGTCTCCCCTAAACTGTGAGACACCTATATCCTAGATTTGAACTTTTATGACGTGTATCCTCACAATTGTCTGATGCAAAATGACAGATTCATTGACTCAGGCATATGTCAAAAACAACCTTGAAGTTAGCTTCATGAGCTCCCGGGGAAGGGTTGATTTCTTGGAATTTGTTGACTGATCAGGGGGCATGGGCGTCATTTTATTCCATTGGGTGTGTCATATAATTATCAGATTACATTTGGCCCTCATGCTACCTATTTAGTCGTGGCGTAAAAAGTCCAGCCTGCCGATTCTCAATGCCCCTAATTCCTAGACAGCAACTTCGTGAAACTCCCTACATATTGTATTCCTTCCCAAACACTAATAATGTTTATAGATGATGTACTCTATAAGATCGATCATGTATTCGGCACCTATCTCAAGCGCCATATTTCTCTCTATCTTACCGTCCTACCTCCCCTCTCGGGAAAAACGACGCCACTAATCCCGTCTGAAATCAACGACCATATAATGGATTTCTCAGCGCCATCTCCTGGTGCCATCTCTTGCGCATATTCTCATACGCCTCTTGCATTTCACGCCGAGCCAGCTCGCTATACCCATCGTCCATGAGTCGCCCTGTCGAAGGGTCCACAAGAACAGTGTATTCGGGATCCAAATCTACTGCTGACGGTGGGAAGACGAATATATGCCGAACTATGATTTGACTCTCGTGACAATTCGATTGCCTCCAATCGTAATACTCAGGTGCAATATTTTTCCACGGAACAGGCTCCAGGGCTTCAACACCGAGTAGAACAACGACGTTCCGGAATGCGCTGTGCTTCCAGCCTTGCAAATACGCCGCGCTGAGAGAAGTGCTTCGGGATTTAATGTACCCTGTGATGGTCAGTATCAGCTTCGGTGGAATATTAAGGGCGCTTTTGGATCGCGGAGGAAACAGAAAAGACGCACAGAGAGATAAGTCCGGATGCGAGGCAAAGAAGACTTGTCCGTTTCGCCCAGGGGGGGCGACTAGTCCAGATAAAAGTATACTGAATAAATTTCTTGGTGGCGTACCGTGGAATCCCGCCCATCCAGTTTCTTTCCGCGGTTGTCCCTCGTGTATGGGATATGCATTATCGTCCCACGTGTTGACACGGCAAAACTGTTTCATCGTAGGAAGCGAGGAAACATGGTTTCCTGCAGGAGTGCCGGTGCTAGCGAATTTTCTGGAGAAACAGGAATCAAGCCACAAGAGGAGTATAAGCCGCTCCCTGCTCCAATAATACGACTCGAAGTTCACGAGATCTATCGCCGTGGTCCGCGGGTGGATCGGAGGGAAGGAGTCGATCACTTCGACGATGTTGGATGGGTCTAGAGGGACGTTCATGGTGTTGCTGTTGTCTGAGCTTTGCGCTTCTGCGGCTGAACTATGAAGGCAGGCGAGGAGGAAGTCAATCAGATCGTAATCGCGAACGGTGTCGTGGAGAGTAAGGCCGAACATCCCGGGGGTCTGGAAGCGTCTTTGATTCTGTTCCCAGTCGAAAAATAAGGTCCGTTGATGCTGTAGACACTTGGTGAGTTATCGTTGACTAATAGTCATGGTGCCTAAACACGATCAGGAGAGTGTATATTTTCTTACGTGCTGTACGTCTCTGGACGGTATTTTGAACGTCATGTTGAGACTAGCCTGATATACTCCAACTTGTGGTTGCAAGCAAGTTCTGAGTATGAAGATTGGTGATATCAAAAGGTGGTTGAGTTGAAATGAATGTTTCAACGCTCTTGTTAAATTTTGTGTTATGAAGAAAATTTTGTGTTATGGAGATGGTGCGGTAATTCAAGATCTTGGACGGAGCGAGCCTCTTATCTGGCTATCGTCGATTCCTATCAGGCAATATTGGAATTTTTTGCCGCGACATTCGAGAACACAAGAGATACGTCGAGCATTGGCAAGTCTTACGCCAAGCTACGAGACAATGCGATTAAGGCACACAAAGGAAGCCACATGAGACATTCGACTTCTATCTGCTGGAAAGCGCGGAATGTCCACGTATCGAGTTGTACCTGCCCTAATCGAGTCTCGGCAGCTCTCTAATAGAAAACAAAGGGAAAAAAGAGACGTGCAGCAAACAATTTCAATGAATTATGTACATTATTTTGTAGCGCAAGTCGTTATATGTCCACGTCCCCAACCACCAGCTCGTTGCACGATCACTAATCCTCCCCCGGCCAATCCCGCGAATCCGAATCCTGCAACCGAAGCTCCCTCAGCCCAGACGCAGCACTCATTCTCTTCAGCTTATGTCCCTTCCGCTGTCTTCTCCAGGTCTCCCTCCCCACACCAAGTGCATACACCATCTCGCGACGAAACAGGTGCCGCGAAGCGATCATCTCGACATAGTGCTCAATGTCCGACTCACAGGCGCCAACTCTCTCACCGAAGATATCAACCAGCGGTCCTTTGTCGATCAGAGCCGGGAGACCGAAGAAGTAATGCTCGATAGCCTTCAGGGTTTCGATAGGCAGGTCTTCTTCGAGGGCTTTGGATAGTTCCTGCTGTACTGTGGTGTTGATTTGTTTGAGGACGAAGTGTCCCTTCTGGGCCAGAACTTGCCCGTTTGTCTCGACGTCTGCGGAGATTGGTATGCCGCCACCGGCTGACCAGAGGGCTGTTTGGATGGCTTCCTTGTCGCAGACTGCGCAGCGCTCGGTTTGCGAATCTTGGAGGATGAAGTGACGGTGCTTGATTTGATCGCAAAACTTGCCGAGGAGACAGATCGGATAGTCCTCATCGCCGATTGGGCGGTAGGATTTCTGGCCCCGGCCATCTTCGACCGATCGGAGAATCGTGGTGACGCACATGTAGAGTCTTGATGAAAGCGTAGCGCGTTGAGTGCAAGCCTTCTTCAAGTTCCGAAGTGGTATGAAATTTGGAGCTCTTGTGTGTGAAAATTGAACTCAATCTGTCAACGAGTGCTGGGAAAATTTTCTGCGAGGTTAAATATAGTACCGAGACACGTTCTTCAGTGAAACAAAGTCATTGTGAGCAAATGAATGCTCTTGTTCTCTCAAAGGAGTGGACAACAAGCGTCTTCATTGTTGCGTTGACTCAATGCCCTCCCGGCAGCAAAATGTTGTAATGCAACCTCAATGGGGGCAATTGAAGCCTTTTTTTCAATGGCAGAGCGGGCACCCGACCAATAGCACTTCAAATGAGCTAGGTCATGTACTAAATATAGGTGTCGTCGAATGCAAATCTGATTGACGAAACATGCTGAAGAAGCCAATGGTGAAGCTCATGGTGATGAATGGGGTCTTGTACCTCATGCTTATTCATGGAAATCGTCTCTGGTCTCCAGGTAAGTGGAACACAACCCAAGCATCACTGAATGTGCAAGTTTCAAGTGACTTGCATAATAGACTGGAAAAAATACGTCTGGTCCCATTGAGGTTGAGACGGTCCGACATACACCCGCGGGTATTCATGCGAGCGAGCAGGCACATTGCTCATTGAATCACCATCACTAGCAGTCTGACATTCGTACCAATCTCTGATCATGCTGATTCTCTTCGATAAAACGTAGATCGAGTCTTCTTCTGGCTCGCTTGGTCCATCCGGAATGTAGCACGATGGATTAGACGTGGCGGTAACTCGGATCCGTTCTTCTTTGATCTTCCCAGCTTCAATAAGCTTAGATGTCAAGGTTTCGAAAAATGCACTCATGTCTATGCTATCTCGCGCTGCTTTAAGATCCCAGCCTTGGATGTCAATCAATAATAGGCGACAAAGGGCAATGAGCAGGGTTATGATGTCGCTGAGAGTCGTGAATGGTGTGAAAAGAAACCCTTCGGCGCCCAGAGTTTGAAGCATGGATGCGAAGGTGCGCCCGGTTTGTAGGCAGTAAACCATACATTCAAGTTGCACCTTGGAAACCTCCTCACTTCTCGGGGTCATGTAGGTCATCGGCATGTATAGATGGAGGAGTGTGAGATGGTGCAAACTCCAGAGTAGGACTGTCTCTCAATTAGTGGAAAATTTTGTCTGGTAGGTAAAAGTAGAGCGCACAGAGTTTGGGATGCTTAAATGATATGTCGCTCATGAAATCGTCTAGCTCACGCTTCACGGCCTCAAGCTCGACGGAGATGGCCTCACAGCTCTTGAGCGGGCTGTTCCCATCTTCGAAGCCATGATAGATTGCCGGAATCTGCTCAATATACTGCTGTATTCGGACCATTTTAGCGACGAGAAAGTCAGACAACACCTCGGTGGCGGTATCGAGACAATCGATGCATTGGCCCACCGCTGGGGAGGCGAGAGGATTGACGCGTGCGAATTGTATCGAGTTGCTATAATACTGTCAGCGACACTCTAAAGTGGCAGGGAATGCAATTTCTTGAGTATACATTGACAGAAAATAGTAGCAGGCTAGAAGTGTCCGTCGCTCCTCGTTTGTTCTGGCTTGGTTCGCAGTCGATCCACCAGTAGCGCAGTCAGGTCTTCGAATGTCAGCGCTCTCGTATCAGTAGAAGAAAGGATCAACAAGCTCACCTTGTGATGCCGAGTCTATGAGCAAGACCAACAATAAAGTACAGAAGCTGTGTGACTTTGCTGTCTGAGCAAAAGTCGGGGTTTGACCTAATAAATCTCAGTGACCAATCGACGAAAGTCATCTCAGAATGCTCTTACCAGGCGATGTACACGATGAGACCCTGAAGTACGCCCACGTCTCCTTCGTCAAGAACCAGTAGGTGTTGGCCTATCCATGCATTGATGCTCCTCCTAATCTCGCGACGCTTGGAGACTGTGAGATCCGTGCCAGCTAGCAGAATGGCCCGGAACAATAGAGGCTTATCGCGGAACAATTGACGTGCAGTCATATCATCGCTCAGTAGAACAAATGGGCAATGGGCTGTGAGGTGCGTATTAAACTTGGCGATAGCTTCATCTGCTTGCGACCACGTTAGACTAAAACCAGGGCTTGGTGGCACATTTGGTGTGCCCCCCGAAAGAGTCGACGACGGCTGCGACAGCTGCTGAGTGCGATTCTGATGCCGCGGAGTCGCGCTGGCATTCGAAATTGAAGGTGAAGTCGTGCTGGACACATTTGGAGAGGTAGAAGGCAAGCTGTAAACCCCCGGCTTGGATATAGCTAACAGCGAGCCTCCATAGTTCGTCGTCTTTGGGGCCCACGGGCGCGATGTTGGCTCGGGACCGACATCGTCACTTCGGCGATGTTAATCAAACGGAAAGTCAAGTCGCGAATAAAAAGCAATTGATGAAAAGGGCAGATCATTCAGAGTTGGTCGTCGCATCAGAGACAGATGGATGGCGTACCTTTGCTCATGCTGTCGCTTGACCTGTCTTGGTTTCCTAAGACTCTTCGTAGTCGGAGGGGCGCATAGTATTCGCATTCGCTGACACCTATCACGCATCAGATAAATACTAGACCTACGATACTCAAAGCCCGCGTCCAGACAAACGGATTGTCGAACATACCTATTGCATCCATCGCCAAGCTCATTATTCTTGTAGTGGCAGCGTGCCTTTGCCTTTGTGCACGCTAAGCAGGCTCTCTGACGCCGGGGTGGGCTCTGTGGCCGGGCGCTGGACTCGGAAGATGAGACTCCAGACATTGGCACTTCACTGCGACATCAATGTGATTATGTGAGATGATCGGTAATACTGCCAAACGGCCAAACGACGTGAATGGAGATAATAGATCGCGGTGAGGGATGTAGATCCGGGGGGTTCTGACGCGTTCTGCCGTGATCGGGTTTAACGGTGTTTATAATTGATAGCAACTGATATAAGATACTTCAAAAAGCACCGAGCTACAACCAGCTGCGAGGTACCTATCAGCCCGCCTCATCAGAGCTATTTCCTTGCTACCCCTGATCATCAAGGTTACAGGGGTCGGATACTGGCTGTTCAGCATTGAACGCCCCTTGCAGTAAATCCTGACAACCGAGTTCCTCATCTCCCTCCTCCACACCTGACATTCCATCCGCCCCGGCTTTCTGCACCACATGAACGGCCTCGTTTCGTGGCAGTTTGCTACCGTCACTCAATTGTGTGCTTCGTGGTCGCCCATTCTGGCAACGCTCCACCAAGATGGTTTCGCCAGTTAGGATCACTATGCCAAAGATCATACTGCGCCTTACATTCGACGACCAACTCCCACCCATTTGGTCTTTTCTGATGGTCCTGTTCTCCCGCCCATGCGATCGTTCGTGCAAGATAATCTGAGTAGTAACCCACGTCTCGGATTGCCAGGACGGGGATTTTCGCAATACGCCCGACGGCCGCTTGACTTCGAAGTGGGAAGAAATCCCGATCCATGTGGGCTAGCTCGTCGCGTTGGCACATGCAAAAAATACAGCAAGCGAGCGCCCAGACATCGCTCTTACATGTATGCGGTCCGGCCTGCTTGAACGTTCTGTGCTGCTCTTCGCTCGGAAACGGGTCGAAAGCTAATTCGGGCGCATGGAACTCGAATGTCCCCGACGCCCCTTGCGGCCCTTGGAATGCTGTGGTCTGTGCTTCAGATTGTATCAAGCCGAAGTCTGACAGCACCATGTAAGGATGTTTCGTCGATCCGGGAGTATCTCGCGATCGAATGAAGATGTTATTCGGTTTAATGTCACAGTGTACGAGTGGCATCCAGTCCTCTCGGTCATTTTTCTCGAGAGCTAGTGAGACATGACTCTGTCCTGTCTGTAGGTAACCCAATGCATCAGCGAGTCCGCAAAAGGTATGCCATATGAAGCTTTCGGGTATGCGGTCGGATTCTCCGTTCTTCAGCTTTAGCTTATATCTCTTCAGCATGTCGTCTAGACTGCCACGATCGCAGAATTCCATGTATACAGAGGCTTCGAATGGGTTGTTTCGTATGTACCCTGCGACATAGTCTTTGATCTCTGTCATCAGTGTCTATCTCATTCAAAACCTACATAGTGGCTGATTAAATCTGCAGCCATCTTCATAGCCCAACTTCCCTCAAGACACATGGCATTAATGGGAGACGAGACTTACGAACGATTCCACTGTGGATGAGCTTCCGCATCATCTTGATTTCCTGCTTGACCAGCATTTGAACGAAGGTACTCTGTGCCGCGAACGTTTTCTCAACATATAATTGCCCCGTCTTCTTCCCGCGAACAATGTACACTCCCGCGTTCATACCTCCTAATATTCCTGTGCCGTCATCGATTGTTTTCACTCTAGGGTACTCCGCGGACAGAGGGGTCTTCGATATCGTAGGGCGGGTGAGCGTCTTCATTCCCTCTCTCTTCACTCTGATGGCGCCTGGCGGTGGACTGGGCAACCGACATATCTTCCTTGGTCCGTGTTTGAGGCACTCTTTCGTTTCGGTATTGTAGTAGAAGTATTTCTCTGCGCCTTTTCTCTTTCTCAGATCCCACGGGCGAGGCAGATTTCCGTAAAGAGGATGTTCCCATGTCCCTAGCCCATCTGCACCCGCTTGCGGAGGTGGATAGAACGCTACTCGATTTTCAACGCCCACGGCTCTTACGTCCCACTGCCGCGGCACAGCTTGGATTTCTTCATTCGCTGTTACATATTTCCTTTTCTCCTTTGTCGGCATCCTTGCCGTCAATCTGGGTACGATTTCTTATCGTAGCCTTTGTCCCCTTCTAGGCAATCTGTGCTGTATAAGACAGGACTGAGTGTAAACGGCTTGTCCTGTGTGGATGATGTTTTGGACTCGGCCAGAACCAAATCCCGACAGGTTGGGAGGTTTACCTCTAAGTTCCCAGCTATGAATTATATATTGAATTTTGACCTGGACAGGGTGGTGCTGACCACTGATGGTTCAATGTAGGAAAGAAGAAAAGTCTCCAAGACAAGATTTCCAATGGTGACGTCGAGATGTAGAATAGTTGCCAATTGAATCACCGCTTATGATGGAATCAGAGAGTATAATTATCACTTTGGCCCCGCGACTATGAACGTGTCTTCAAATAATCACGCCGACACTGGCATAGAGATCACACTATTAGCTCGTACTCCACTCTGCATGTTACCTAACACCCTGTCATACCTGTCCACAGGCAACATCTTAAGAAATATCTTGTTTTTCAATAGTTCTTGAAATGGCCTCCTTTGAGCAGACACAAACAATTCGACCATTGGTCGTAACAATATGTCCCTTGCGACGAACACAACTGAGTCCCTTTGGCCCCAATGAGCCCTGAGGAATGCTGTCCTTTTTCAGACTCTATTCAATAGACAGGTTCCTTGCAAGTCATAGAATGATATCAAGATAACATAGCTTCAACACGGTGGGATACATAGACTGCTCTCCTAGCAGCTACTGCAATAGTCTGCTCTCGAGATGGCATGTTTGCTTTCACCATATATTGCAAACTTTCAATCATTATACGATATACATCTCGACGTCTCTGTATCCATTCTACTCGCCGTATGGTCAAGGTTCATTTTGGAAGCAGCACATTGAGAATATTTTCAGCTGAGGGTCATCACTGATGAATCTTCTTGCTCGGTATGATGCCACTTTGACCATTACTCCCAAGTGCTCTGACTGGCTGATCGCCTTACAGCTTGCTCGCTCCATTTGAAGAACCGCCAATAACAGTGCGTTCGTTGGCGAGAGTTTGACAAATGTGTTGAATGCCCAATTCCTTGTCTTCTTTCTACTTGGACAGCCGCAAAGTTCCTCATTTTCACAACGGTACACTAGAGTATGCTTCGTTTAATTACGCGGTACGTAAGCTCATACAATTCACATCTCGCAGGACAAAGTGGACTTTGTCTGTAAGTAAGTTAGTACACGGATGCGAAAAAGGTCATCAAAACGCTATGGATTCAACGGCGTACTTGGTTTTCCTCCCTTACCACTTATATATCACGTCGCGGCCAATTTTCACCATTGTCCAAGTCTCAAGGGCCTTACCGATCAAAGTCTTTTTGAATCATGACGGCGACTACCGAGATCCACGGGATAAGGGCTCATGTGGGCTCATCGTCGCTTAGTCGTCACAGTATTTTGAACAATGGGCACACGCACGATGTCATGACGACTAAGCGACGACAAGGTCCACGAGAAGGCACAGGCTCTTTTATTTATCTTTGCAGCAGTCCCAAACAAAGATATGACTCCTCCCCAGTCTCCACGATTACTTTCACTGCCTTCCTGCGCAACCACAACCACATTTCTGCCTTTGATCGTGCCAAGACATTACGACATTCTCTTCTGAGCCCATTCTCTTCTCGTTACGCACAAACCGTTTCTGTCACTCGCATTGCTTGAAGCATCTCACATCGGCTGCAATGTCTTCCCCTTCGTCAGAGTCGCTTGGAGTAAGCTTCAAGACCGCGATGGGTTCTCCCGGCGGCGCTGCTTCTCCCATCGGCCTCGCCTCTTCCGCTGGTCATGTTACTCCCCCTATTCCCGGCTCTCCTTTTAATGTGGACGACGATGGTGCCCTTGGCTCTTCCACGATCAGTTCTGATGCCGAGGAGGGCATCTTCCGCCTGAGTTTGGACGGCGAGGAAGAAGAAGCAGTCAAGACTGTCGAACGCGAGGGTGGCATTTACCAGGACGCCGGCACCCAGTACGAGATGAGCGCTGGCGCTGCACGAGAAGGACTACGATTGGGCCCTACCAGAGGCTTGCCCCTGATCATCAGTGCACAGCAACCAGGCGCCCCTCAGCTTATTTTCGAGCAACATCATCAGCCTGATACCGCTCATGGAACTGGCGCCAACTCCCAACACTCTTCTTCGCTCATCCAGCGCAGTGAGCCGATCCCCATCCCAAACGCCATCCCCCGCCGCCGCATTCCGGCCTTCAATGAATCAGGATTGCCAACGATTGTGAGTGCCCCACTATTCATGAGCCAGCTGCACTCGTTACCTCTCAACTACAGATATTGACTTTTTATGCCCCCTTAGGCCGGTTACGCTGCACCTATTACCGCTGAGGAGTACCGCGCATTGATTCAGCAGCGACGCAGAGAGGAAGTGAAGGACCACCAGCACCAGCTTCGTCAGGCGGCAATCACCCAGTACTATCAAGACCGCCCCGGCCCCGCCATCACCAAGCACACCACTATTCCTCTCCTCCCCCAGCCCGAGCAGCTCGCCGCCTCCCCCTCCGACGAAGAGATCGCAATCAAGCCAGCCCTCTTCCGCCGCAAACATCGCAACCCAATCAAGATGTTCGGCTCATTCCTCCACTTCAACGGACGCGGCCACGGCCGCAAGGCCAACGAGGATGCCACCAAGCCAGCCGACGCTCCTGTTCTCCCCAGCGCAGATCTGCGCAACCCCAGCTACCTCAACCTCCCGCACGCCGCCGAGTACGGCCACACCTTGGCCAACAAATCGTACGAAGAGGGCCTGGCGGCCGGCATAAAGACCGCCGCCACCGCCGAGTACCAGGAGGGCTACGCCCAGGGCTACAAGGATGGGCTCGACGACCGCAGTAAGTGACATCCTCTACTGTCCTTTCCAACTTACTACCTTCCCTCCGAGAGTCCCAACTTCAACTCTAACACCTACCACAGAGAACAAGATGGCTCACCCCCATCGCGCCGCCACGATTCCCGACCGCCGTCGCTCCATCCGTCAGCCGGACGGCACCAAGGTCGGCGCTTCCGAACTGGTCCAGGGAGTCGCCAGCTTGATTGAGGGCCTTGGTGTCGCCCGCGCTGACGGCATGGACGACGAGGAGCAAGACAAGGGAAAGGGCAAAGGCAAGGAGGCGCTGCAACCTCGCAGCGATGAGGAGATCGTCGCCTTCCTTGAGAAGGTTATCTACCACATTGAGAAGAAGGAGTAGTAGGGGGGGGAACGCGGGGTTGTGTTGCGCCTGCTGTCTGAGTGTTTTTTTGCGTGGGGTTTCGGTTCGTTTGTGCCCAAGGCCATAGTTAGGAGGTACCAGGTTAGGTACTACTAAAAAGGAAATGGAAAAGGAGTTTTTGTTTTTCCGATTAATCTTTCGGATAATCACTGGCGGTTCGTGACGATTGACTTCAAAAGAAGCAACCAATTTGACTAACGGCGATGTATATGATTGACTACCGGTAACAGTTATGATTGCCTGTGTGCAGTGTAACTGATAGATTTGGGTGTTTCCACATGTATTGTCCTGTCACCATCACACTCTAGCGACAGGCTGCTAAGACTCTCTGAACGGGGAAGGTCAATGATTACCACGTCGGCCCAGTGCCCTTGGGCTTTCGTGACAGTTCGCACTAGAATTTGGTCGAATACGCTCTCCAGGGGGCTGAGCTTCTTCAGCTCACGAAAGAAGTGTTGCTCTTCAGCTTTGTACGGCGTCACATGCATTATAGAAATCCGCTTGCTGGGTCCTGTGTCGGATGGTACGTCTTCTCTTCCAAAGTCATTGACTTTGTTGCGACTCCCCAGGGACTTAGCAACCAGGTAAAGCCAACTGAGGAAAACACTACCTACGGCCAACCTTTCAAAGACCCGTAGGATCGAAGGCACTGGACAACAAGGACTGCCTCGAGTCGTCACGTGCAGTGTTTATAATTAACCACTCATGCATGACTTTCCTTCCAAGGCCTAATCTTCCTCACGAGGACATCAAGTCCGGCGTTGACATGAAGAGAAACAAGGGTACAAATGATGCTACGAGGGGCATTGCCAAGAGGTGTTGTGGTGCTGGATTTTATCAGGGAGACGGGAAGCTGGTAACTTTAAGGACTACCAGACCGATCTCCGGATAATAGCTCGCAGCTCCATCTTCATCAACAAGG
Source organism: Xylariaceae sp. FL1272 (assembly GCA_022432385.1). Classification (NCBI taxonomy): domain Eukaryota; kingdom Fungi; phylum Ascomycota; class Sordariomycetes; order Xylariales; family Xylariaceae; species Xylariaceae sp. FL1272. The sequence continues at coordinate 196,328 of JAJJXC010000063.1, forward strand.
GCAATGCCACCAGTTTCAATGAGATTCTGACGATGCGGTTTAATATCCGTGGCAAAAGGCGGTTAGACCTAGCCGTATTGTCAGATCAGGGCCCATTCTCGCACTCTGCCCCTGAGACTCGAGTAGAGTATAAAGCTGCGCTGTTCTAACTTATTGCTGTTGAACCTTTCTCGGGGTTATGACGGTTTGAATCCAACAAGTCAGAGAAATGGAAGGGTGTCTTGGCGACCACCTGAAGCGCTAAGTTGCGAGGGAGAAGACCGTAGAGCTCGACGGTGTCACCAATTCCTGATTGTGGATGGCAATGGTAATGACCTCGGAGATCCAAACTGCAGGGAAGCTGTTAATAATCAAGACGATGGAGAAGAGTAATGGAGGTGGGGTTATCTGTAGATGGGCACGTTAGATGAGACAATATCATTTATTTAGTCATTGATTAAGCCATATGTTGCAGATGCTGCGTGTGAAGTGGGGATGTTTGTTGTCGCCTGTGGATTGTAAATGTATTAACAGAAACGTTACAGGGTAGCTTCAGCCCCCCTGATCATTCACACACGAGGGAAGCTGACATAAGCTCTCTTGTGGCGCAGAGGGCGCGCCCCTTGGGGCTTATGCGAGTACACCAAAAATGAGTTCCGAGCATAATATGCATCTGCGAGGATTGATATAGATAGTATTGTCCTTCTACGGTGGTAAGGAGCGAAAGGGTCTCGTCGACGTGTAACATATGGAGCTAAAGAGTATTGCGCGCATCGCCCTCCTCATTGCAGTGCTCATAACCTCATCCCCCCATTGGCGACCTCAATGCACTAGTCCAGTACGGGTGGTCAAGCACCTGACGCATGGTCAAACGCTTGGATGGATCTGTGATGATAATCTTCTTCATCATGTCCAGAAACTCTAGCCCTTGACCAATGCCAAAACCGCTTATACGCTCATGTGCTCTTATAGTCTCAGCCCACGCCTGTTCTCGATCAAGCACAAAAGGGTCAGCGGGGAGAGGACGGCGTTTGGGATCACCGCTCTGCAGAAATCGAGTGATAAAGCTGTTGATGTCCCAGTATTTGTTCCATTCGGCAGGAGGGCTGCCACCGAGGCGATAGTAGTCGTAGAGAGGCCGCTCAAAGCCCTCCATATTACTGCCGTATACGAGGCTAATATGCCGGAACATGGAATAAAGCTGCAAAGGTTATTATAAAGTTGCCATAACATAGCACAAGGGAGAGGAATAGTTGTGGTAGAAACTGGAAAGTACTCACGAAACATCCGACAGCCCACACTTCAGCTTCCATACCCCAAACAGCTCCGGCTTTTCCATTGCTGAGTGTATACATGTGGACTTCGGGAGGACAATAATGGCAAGGCCACATCCCAGGGAGGTTTTGTGGGATGTGACCAAATTTTTTTCATAAGCTACAAGAAATTAGTGAGTTGAAAATGGAGTGCATGAGCTGGAGAGCGTGAAAATGAGAGTATCGCTCACCTTTACCAAAATCCAGGATTTTCACCTGACACTCTTCGGGTTTCGGTACAGCATCGAGGTTGCGCAGCGCCCAACCAAAGGCAAAAGGGTATTGAGCATCTTCAGCCACTTCGATTTCAAATGCGTCGAGGATTTCCTTTTCGGATCTGTCTAGACCGAAGTCGGGGAGAGCAAGACCGAGGTTGGCGGCATGAAAGTCTGTCGTCACTTATCAGCCAGCTCACGATTGGTGCGAGGAATATAGTGACATGCTCACCACCGTGCACAATCATATTCTCGTGGAGGAAGCTAAAGCCGCGCACTATCTGACGAAGAAACTCGGGATGTCGTGGCATAGTAAGAGCATGATCTATGAAAGCGACGATAATGTCAGTCACAAGACAATGGTAGAAAAGACCGCCCGGGCCACTAAACGTGAAGTCGTCCTGTAGCTGTATAATGTTGGAACTGCCGTCGACAGGAGGCTGGATGCTTTGTAATGCGCGGATCTTTCGTAGAATGGTAGTTTCTGGAGGTGTACTATCGCTGGGAGAGCCGTCGCGGATCTTGATTGCTACATATTGGCTGAAGGCTCTTAGTCTTTTCTCAGTAGACCAGCATGTTCTGTACTCACGGTCGTCGACGAAACAGGTCCCTTGCCAACCAGACAGTACCATAGGATCCATATCCAAGATTGACAAGTGCTCGATATCGTGGGGAGGGGTCCCCTGGTGGGAACAGGTCGCCTGTTGATACGACAAGTCTGTGCTCTTCCATAATGACGGTGAGAGGATGAATATGGATGAATATGGGATGAATATGGATGAAGAAGAATGGTTCAGTGGTAGCAACGAAGCCCTGAGGACGGCGGGTCGCGTTGCTCTGTTGGTAGGTGCCTAAGGTAGGTATATTAATAGAATCATTCGGCTTGACTATCCGAGGGGAGAGGGAGCATCCCCTGTAGGAGAATGCCCCACTTGGGTGTTGTGGCCCAACACACCAATGAGATGCTAGTGCAGTCCCGGACTCTCCACTTTCATTCCTTCCCCCTCGCTTCAGACACTCGACGTTGTTGGAAATGGTTATAACCACGGTAGGTTGGGACATTCCTACGGTAGTTAACCATTTTCGGCAAGACTTAGTACGGTTTATTACTTAAACAGGAAATATGATTCTATATGGTGTATTTTTACCTTATTTATATATATATTTTATTTTTATAAAAAAACCCCGTTAAAGGCCTTACGGTTTTGCGGCCTAGCATTTTATAAAGCTTAAAATATATAAATATATAACAAAATTAATTCGCGTTATAGCGTCTTAGTTTATATATTCGAGTTTTATTAAAGACGCTTTTTTTTCTCTTGTTTTTAAAACGTTATAATAGCTTATTATAATAAAAACAAGTTAACTATTTAAAATATTTCGCTATATACGGATTAATTAAAAGATAATTAATAAAAAATCTTAATACATTATAATAACTAAAAGTTATATTATAGTGAGGGTATATAATCACCCTTTTTATTCATGGTTAACTACCGTGGGAATGTCTTAAATTAAAATGACCACCTTTTTCACGGGCCACCCCTTTATGGGCTACTTTGCTACTAGCCGTAATTAACCACACACTAGTTTAAATTAAATCAGGATTTTTTATTTAATTAAATTATATATCTATAAATATAAGAATAAATAATAAAAAATATATTTATTATTTATTACATTAATAATTTTTTTATAAATAATAAGCTTTTATTATAACTATAAAATATATAATTAAACGAAAATAAAAAATAAAAAAAATGCAGTAAAATTTCTTATTTATATAATAATAATAAAGACTAAATAATAAATAGTAAAAATATTATATTCTTAAATTTTATTATTATTATTTAAAAAACAACTAATTTATATATAAATCTAGTTCCCGGGTAAGGTTTTAAGCAAAATACCAAGTTTAGTCTATTATTTACTAGCGTTAAATAAAGCTATTAAACTAAGACTTTGTTTATTAAAAGTATTTTATATTAAAAATATTCCTTTAAAAATAAAAAATATTAAAAAGTATTTTTTATTATGTTATAAAATTTTAAATAAAATAGTAAAAAATGCGTTTTATAAGATTTATTTATTAATTATAATATATTTTAAACAAAGCTTATTACATTTATTATTATATATAATTACGTAGTTTATAACTATAGTATAATGTTTTATATAGTTTTAAAATAGCTTTGTTTTTAAAATTTTTATAATATAATATTGTTTTTATTTAATATTTATTATTAAATTTTAAATTCTATATTTTAAACTCTTTAATATTAATTTATTTTATATTTTACGATATTAGTTAAAAAACCGATTAAAAGAATACCACTTAGTTTACGTATTTTTATTTATTTAATATAATATATATTTTATTACTCTTTTTAAACATATTTGTTTTAAATTAAAAATAATATATAAAACTATTTACTTTTTATTTTTATTAGTTTTTTATTAATTTATTATAATTATCATTATAAAATATGTTATAAAACGATATTTATATAAAAAGTATATATAAATTTAATGTTTAATTTTAAAAGCGTTTAAATATTAATAAAACTTATAATATATAATATATTATTTTTTAAATTTTGTTTTATAATTATAACTTTAATATAATTTAAAAGTATAAACTTAATTTTTAACTTATTTTTCTTGTTTATTTATTTTATTTATTATTAATTTAATAAAAATTATAAATATAATTATAATAAATTAATGAATATATAAAACTGTTTTTTATTTTATTTTTACTTTAAATGCGTTATAAATTAACTAAAACTTTGAATCCGGCTTAATTTAAACTAGTGTGGGGCTAGTTACGGCTTTTTTTCTTTAGCTTACAAGGTGGCCCACAAGGGGGTGACCCGTGAGGGGGGTGGTTATCTTACCGTGGTTATAACCATTTCCGACGTTGTTATGCCGTTGGTGGTGAGTCGTTGGAGCTGTATGGATTCGCGATCGATGTCCTACTGTATCAAAGACTTGACTGTAGTAGATGAGAGAGCCCAACAGATGTGATAGGCTGCCTTCTGAATCCGTAACCCAGGCCGGACGCCACTTGATCTTCAGTGGCCATTAGACATTGTACATCATATCTACCAACAACACAGACAGACGCACTTCCGCACGTAGACAGGTTTGGTTCTTATATTCATCACTTTAGCGCATTATTCCGCGAACTATAGTGCTCGAGTTGCTCAAAGTTCCAGGTTCTACAGATGCGCGCGGTCGGTCACTCTTAAGTTTATACCTCTGACGTAAGCGTCTGTCCAGTACCTCATGTCTTTCGTTTCCTGTGTGTAAGTCCTGCTTAACATCAGCACCAGAAACTAGTCGAAGATGTGTGTCTCCGTGCTGCTTTATTTTGTTAGATAACCGATATCCCGCAGCGTGTGGGCCGCAGTCACTAACTTCGCCGTCGATAATAGCTGTGCCGTAGCGCTAAAGGTACCAATTCTGGGGAATAATGACCACTGATTTCTTGTTTGTATGGCCATTTACCTTTGTTCTGCGCAGTCGAATCGTAGGACATGCGTTCAACCGTGCTAGGGGATTGGCAGTGGGGAAAGTTCCTTGTTCCGTTTTGCGAGTATTACTCCGAATACTTTTAAAGTACTCCACGATTCAATGGGAACTCAAGCACTCCGTTTCTTCAGTACATTCCACCGCCATATCTGGGTTGATGGGCATCAAATGGTCTCCATAAAGTAATGACGACCAAGACGAATATTACCTCGCCTGCCATGTTGGTCCCACTTTCGATAATAAATGTGTTACGGGGAAGGCGACGCCGTTACCCTAGTAGTGAGTAACGGTCTATATATAGTGTACTATTCTGCGACGAAATGACTCTTAGGTTGCTCTTGGATATGTCTTGGTTTCACAAACAAGCTGTCCTAGATTTCCGTTCTTCTCCCATTTCGAAAGGCGCGGTTCTACGGATCTTGCACTCATTCATTTTCTCACTCACTGCAGCCACACAAACCTTTGTATTCTCGCGTTAACCTTGGCTTATTCGCTCCCCACTCGAAGCTTTCGCTCACATCACCAGAGCTATAACACAACAACCAGCTTCGCACTCCGTGGAGGGGCCCATCACTGCTCTCCTCGCGAAAGAGAGCACTCCTTCGGGTTTTTTATGAATTATCAAACACTCGCCTTCCTCCCAGTGGAATTGTCGGGAAAACTCCCCGTTCCACCCGACTAGCCTCTCGAGAAACCCTTGGAGGCAAAGGATCAGTGAAGTGCTTCAATGGAGACGACCGGAAATCGGCCGATCGGCGAGTAGGATAAATGGACATCATTAAAGCCGGATCCAGCTGAGCTCGCCCAAGTATTGCCTGCTTTTCGATGCTTCTGGGGCTCATCAATCCCGTGCCGAGCTAAAGCTCACCGGCGATCCGAGAAACTCACGTAACCCAAAAAGGACGGCGATGACCAGAACGCTTCCGATGAGGCCCAATGGAGGAGCACTGGCAGGGGAGAAGTTGGATATGTTTTGATGGCCCTGTATCTGCGTAGCAGATGCACACCGTCGACGATAAGGTTTTTTTTTTAATAATAGGATTTTAACTATAATAGCTTCGTCGATATGTTGAAATTTTACCACCGAATAAAATTTAAACAGTTTAAATGGCGTAATCAATTACGGCAAAAAGTCATTTAGCTAACGAATTTTTAAACCAGTAAACAAATATAAAAAGAAATTTTTTATTGATTAATGTAAAAATTTAAACTTTTTTTATTTTATAATTTTAATATTTAAAAAACTATTAAAACATAATTATTAAAAGGTAATATATTATTTTCTATTAATTAAAAAAAGGCTTAAAAACTTGATAATAAGTTATATATATTATATTTTTAAGCTGTAATTAATATATTATAGCTTAGTTATATAACGATTTATATAATCAATATTATAAAACGTAATAAACTTTATAAAATATTGTAAATATATTTCTAATTTTATTAACGGTTGCAATTAATGTAAAAATCTTAATATGTATATAAAAAACGTATTACGTATATAAATAATTACGGTATAGAACTACTGCTTAAAAAATGGGAAAAAGCCGTTAAATTGTAACGGCAATTATAAAAATCGAAAAATAAAATACGTAATAAATAGTATATTTGGTATTAAGTCGGAGATTTAGTAGATAAAATTAAAGTTTGATATTTTGCAATCAAACAGTCTTTCTAACCCTCATCCAGCCTTAGGACGCCGTAAACTTGGTCTCCTGTCACTATAGGCTGGTCCTCTAGGTCTAACGCCCATTGGCGTAACAAAATCACCCACACCATCATTCAACGACAAAAAACTCATTGAAGATCGCTACTCAAGACTCTATCGGAACTCAAAAAAATAGCGCGAATAAAAGGAGAGCTCGCTTCTATACCCGCTAATATCAAAAAAAACAACGAAGTTGCATAAGTTCAGTTCTCAAACGGATTAACGACCTCACAGCGCATCGGCAACCGTCTCAATCCCGCAAAGAATACGAAAAAAACTAAAAAAAGAACTCAAAAAAGCCGTCGTAAGCTCGCTCGCCAAAATCGGCCATGCAAAAAAATTGTGTTCTAGCAAGATTCTACTGCACTGCTATAAACTTGCTACAGGAGTACCTTCCTTTAGTTGCCTCGGACGCTTTTTCAAAGCCATAACTACGATCTACTTAACTAAAAAACTCGTCGTTAAAAAGCATTCTCTGGGGATTCAAACCGGTGTAACCATTGCAGGTTTCTATAAACGGTGCTAAAAGTAAAACTTAAACAATCCCACGGACTTAAGTCTCAGTGCTAATCGGCGAGGACATAGGTCAATTAATCTCAATAAGTAACTATAGTGCTAATTGGTTCTCTGAGACATTCGACTACTACAGAAGCAGGGCTCAATCGCCTTAATAGATTCTAATATCAACCAAATGACATATTGTCCATTAACTCATCTCCAAATTGCCCCATAATAAGAAAGAATTCTAAATAGCACATGTAAAGCTGAAAGCTGAACTAGCGCGCTATTATCATGCTTTAGTTTTATGCCTTCGCGCATATCTAAGTAAGTCACTTTAATAAGTTTCGTTACTCAAGTCTCCTTGCTGCTCTCGTGCAAGCTTGGAACCTCTTTCGCTGGTGCTATCGTTTCGGTGCTTAAATCTTGTGGTGTACCTGAGTTTCATCGCCCAGAACTCATACCTGTGATTCTAGCAAACTAAAAGACACCATTAAATTGCTTAACAGAGATACAAACGAAGTCTACACGTATATAGGCTGGATTAGAAAGAAACAGACGAGCTCAGTCCCAGGTATAGATGTCGTCACGCGTGTCAAAGGCTTCTCACTTTTCCTACTCTTTGAATGCATCTTCTAGCAGCGCACCAAGCATTCGAATCAATGAATTGAAACCCTGCAGTTCTCTTGGTTCGAGAGACAAGGCCTTAGACATGTAGCAAGCATGGTCTCTGTCGGATTCTCTTGTCATACACAATTAGAGCACTACGGGCTCATCGATTATTGTACCTGCGGGCATGCCGATCAGGCGTCTAGGTGAATGTGAAACTCATTGATTAGTTGGTTTGTTATTCGGTTCTCTTGGCGGCTTGCTTTTGAGTCTCAGCGACCAGGATCTTATCGTCAGCCAAAAAAACGAACCACATGCATCAGGGTGGCTAGCACCCCTATTAACAACCCTCTAGGAGAGCGGTTAACTGGAGGCTGCCTTTGAGACTCCCTTTTAAATGCTTAGCTCGATTTTGGAAGGAATCGCCAAGGGATGCCGGGTAGTGACTATAGGTTCGACGGTTCCTAGGACCACGTTGCGATGATTTTGCCGGGACGGATACAGTCTTTGTTGGCACAGTATCGGCTTAGCCCAGAGTCAACAAAAAGCCGAAGTCAATATCCCTCTGCGAAACTTGCGCATTGGCTTCATCGATAAACTCGAAAATGTTCTCTACCGTGCTAATAAACTCGTCTGCCATACAGAAAAGAGCCCTGCAGCGCATGCCACATTCGCCACGGTGGGCCGACGTGGGTGCGTGCTCCCTGATGATGGTCTGAAACATGTAGTAGGAGATTCAGCTCTAAACGTTAGACAAAATCGTAAACCCCCCCTCCCCTGCATCCACGAGTCTCAATTTAATTAGGTGGGTATATAGCTTTTTTAGTTCCACCTTTTGACTTCCCATCCTGGAGAAAGCACGGGAAAAGATCGCAGATTTTAACGATACCGTTCTTGCTTTAGGTCTACAACAAACTGCTCGAGATCGACGAGAGTAGACGCGCGAACATTTTCCGTGTCGTGTCTAAAAAGCTAACTAGAGAGCTCCCTGGGTCAAGTGACTCTTTGCGGTGGTAGTTCTGCCGCGGCGTACCCGGACAACAGCTACCCAGCGACTACTGTACTGACATTCTCATAAAGAACACGACACGTAATTAAGCTACGTGAAATACTTACAGCTTTGTCAGCGATAGACTACTCATGCTTTTAATATGTGTTTTCTCGCGCGCAAGGCAAACCAGCTCCCCTGGTCGTGGTACGTACACTTTTTTTTTTATGGTCTGGCTTGTTTACGTTGCACTATTCCTTGCTTCGGCGCAACGCCTATAGGAACCGCGTGCAGTCAATGGGAGGCATTGACCAGCGACTACGTGCTGTACTCCCTGAGCCGCCCTGCAAACATGGCACAGTAGTATATGTTTAGCGGCGAAGAGGAAGTAATAATACAGCTCACTTGGTCGAAGAGGTAGGACCCCAGACATAAAGCAAGCATTGTTTTTAGGGGGCTTTCCTAAGGTTCGATAGACATTTTGAAAACTACGGGCTTCTCGATCATTGTGTTTGTCCGGACGGCGATCGGATGTTTAGGTAAGTGTGAAACCCGGTAATTAGTCGGTCTGTTATTCGGTTTCCTCGACCTATGTGCAAATGCGGGGTCTTGCTAGTTGTTTGCGGCGCGGGCTTGCTAAATTATACGGGCTCTGCTTGCTCTGCAACCTTTTTTATCTTAAGTAGGCCCGGCCGTGTTGCAGTTAGAAAGCCTGCCAACAAACCTGCTCAGGGCGGTTTTATCGCAGCTACTGTTCCCATCAAGTCTGTCAAGGCTGAAACTGATGCTGACAACATGCCTGTTGAACTGCCCACTTTTCACAAGTATTTCCTGGCCGTGCATCAGCTTAAAGCCGGTCTCGACGCAATCAAGTACGCTAATACAAATCAATCAGCCTCCACGTTTTGCACGAAGGACTTAAGTCGGGTTGTTCAGGCACGGCCTCAGCTAGAGACGCCGCATACCATTGCTTGTCTCTCCTTGAAATCTCTCTTTCCGACGCATTGTTTGGTCTCGTGAAAAAGCGCTGAGGGATGTCAGGTAGTGATTATATGCAACGTGAGTCCTCAGGCTGTGGCCAAGGGAGATGGGACAGGACGGATTTTGCGTTTATGAGGCAGCAAGATAATCCGGGACAGACGTGACGGTCCGGCTTCTGTGTGCTGATTAGGCTGCGAGGTCGAGCAGTTAGATATTATTCTGCAAAAGAAACGTCAATTAGAAGTACTTCCTGATGGTTCAAAAAGCGGTTGGGGTGCCCCAGCCCCGGGTGTGAATTACTAGGCCAAAGGCGATGGCCGAGGGTTGCGATCCACGAAAGTCTTGTTCACATCTTTCCAGTCGTCGCAGACATTCGCAGCAACATCCGGGATGTTGGGGGAAGGGCCCTGGGCCAATGGTGGCACCTCTCCGAACCCTAAGAACCGTGGGCCAATTGGGACTCGGGGCTGTTCTGGCCATGGAACGTCGGCCCAGTCGGTGGCGACTGGTGTTGGTGGTGCTCCACCGGAGCAAAGAGAGGGAAGTAGCTGCTCCTTTAGATAGTCGATATGGGGATTCTGTGAGTTTGTCGACCAAGGCTTAGGACAGTGGGCTAATGTTCCACATTTTGATGGGGCCGGCTACCTCGGATCTTGTCGTGTAGCATACATGAACTATCATTATGACCTGTATGAGCAGCAGCACTACTGCGCTAAGCCCTGGACCCTTAACAAGACCGAGTGTTTCCCTCAGGGACTTCATTGCAATCGCCCCACGTCCTCAGGCTCGCCGAGGAGTCGGGGGCACTGAGGGGTCGGCAGCCACTGAACCAGAGTACTTCGATGACCTTGGAGACGACTTTTCGGGGGGATTCTACTCTAGCGGGCAATGCTCTTAAGGGAGCACGAAGCCCTTTGGCTTAAGATGTGGGAACTGCGAATCTGAGTCGTGATTGGGGCAGCATTGGCTTTTGGCATTCCAAGCATCTGCATTCCAAGATATCAAATGTCTACAAGGCAAGAGCTAGGCATATCCGCGCTTTTTGTCTTTGACGTCACCGTTCTATATTAATTCACAAAGTCGGGGAGGGTATTGGTTGATAAAGGGTCGAGAACTTGGGGCAAATAGGAAATGTTAATAAGATGCATGGCTAAAGCTCCTTGAGGCCCTTAATGAGGTGCTTATAGAGGCCTAGGCGTACAACGTTGCTATAGCACGCATAAGCAATGAGTTTGGATTCGATGCTAGTGGGGAAGATGGGTAGTCGATATAGGATTCCTAGTCGGTCGCCACTGGTGCTCCTCTGGAGCTAGAAGGGGGAGGAGGCCTGATTGACGATAGAGGCGGCCTGGTTAGCGACAGACTCGCTAGGACCTGATTTTTGGGAGACCGGTGGCTGGCGAGCCGTCGGGGTAGGGTTGGGGGTGGTGATAATGCGGTTACGGCGCTAATTGCAATGACGATTTTGGCGGATGGCTAAGCGGACAGCGGCAATACGTCGTTGCTATACGGTAAATATATGAGAATAATAAAAAAACGAAAATAAACTAGGAATAACTTATTCTATAAGTACGGCGACGAGCCGACAGAACTTGCAAATTGCGGTAAAGCATAGTAACTATATAGAACACGATAATGCCAAACATAAAAAAATTAAACATGAAAAGGTGCAAACAGAAAAAAAATGCAAACAAGAAAAAGGTGCAGAACAGGATAGATAAAGACTTTAAAGGACGCAAATAGTATGGCAGGGCCAATGTTTTATCCGGGAGGGTGTCTGCTTTTTTAAGTGGTCGATGTAGGGATTAGGAGGCTATATACTAAAGCTTAGGTTATTTTTCGTAGTCAGATATTCTCGACCGCAAGCCACGAAAATACATTCTACGTTAGATTACACCAGCCCTAGTCGACGATCTCGAAGATTGCCTACTAAAAAAGAAAAAAAAGAAAAACTTCTATCATTCTTAACAATAGAATACCTAAAAAACACAAAGAAAAGCGGCAAAATAAACATCAATCAACTCTATTAGCGAGAAGATTATTTATCATACACATAACGTCACAACTACTGAATACCATTTTAAGTGGCCAGTGGGATCAATGTGTCACCGGCTATATCATGCAGTACCCCCATGTTACCTCTGTGCATCATCCAGTTCGTGTTGTACCAGGTCCAAAACAAGTTACCATGGTTGCATATACCAGTGGGCTGTTCACATTGTCAAAAGTCCATCTCGTTGCTTAAGATTGTCAAGTTTACTAATATGGAACTGCACACCTCCCACCTCGTCTCACATATATCGCAACTGATCGCGACCGCGTCAACCAAGGCTATTGCGCAATCGCGACGAATGCAAGCTGTGGTGGACTATCATCGGGATGAAATGACCGTCCATGGCCGAAGTAGACACAAAGAGACCCTGTACCTGTTGCCTGCCAAACCAAACCGACAACGTATTGTTACTTGGATGCAAAAAAAGAGGAACTGATGATAGACGTCCAAGAGAATGAGGATGAACTGGATAGAGACCTTAAAGATGACGATTCAATCAAACCACCTCGCCTTCGGGTGATCGTCGCACTGGGAGGGCTACGACTGCAAAGGTCGGGGAAGGAAGAGGGCAGGTCTGGGCTTTGATGAGGCTCATGCGGAGTCTCGTGGCGATGCGTATAGACTTAGAAAAACCGAATAACAGGCCGAATAACCACCAGGTTCGGTATTTACCTAAACACCTGATCCCCATCCGCGGTCTCGATGTAGTAGCGAGGCCTCGATGCCAAGTCGGTTGCCTGTCGGACTACGGTCCTGGTGAATGGCATATGGGTCTTCCCGACGCTGCAGGTCGACGATTGCTTGGACTCGGTGTCCGATATTCAGAGACGAATCAGCAAAGAATTCCAATTCCCTATTTAAGTTCTAGAGCAGTCTCTAGGGGTCAGTCTGTTAGCGGTAGAAGCCCAAGGGATGGTGAGTAGGTAAAGTCTCTTTTCCGCCTATACAATCCGAAATAACAGATCAATATGGCCTCAAACAGTTTTGGAAAAGCCAGTATCGGCCGGGAAAAAAGCTTGCTAAAACAGCACCACAATTTTTAAGCTTATTGCGATATAGATTTGCCGTACAAAGTCATAGTAACAGGAACTGCAATTGAAAATTTCGTTGTTGCTGTTCTTACTCGGGATAAGATGTTCGTAAATCTTCCGCCAGCCCTTTTTAGATTATCCATAGCCGCACTCGATAATTTCGGAACGACCTACGAAAAAGAAAATTCCGAATTTTCACAATATTGAGCTCCTTGCTAAGACTAATGTAATGTATCCAGAACTCGGCAAAGATGCCAAATTGTCTCGGGGGACATTGACTACTCCGTCTCGACGACTGTTCTGCGAACGCGCAATGTGCGAATCTGACCCATTGGTGTGATGTATGCGCTTAGTAAAGTCCATATCGAACGCTGAAGGGGTGAACTGAAAAACCATCGCTGCAGCGCTTAGGAGAGTGCGCCATGACAGTGCGCTAGAAGTGCAGCTCCTCCTCGTACGAGCAGATCTTGCCACCCATCTCGTTGATAGTCACCTCTGCCGCTCCCGGGCTGCGGCATGTTCTGCTTGTCCATAATACAGTCTCACGTCGAGCATTCCCATGAAGAACTTGTTTGAGTCTTTATATGCCTGACAGACCAAGTTTGCTGGCTTAACCATTAGTGCTGGTAGTGCTTCGATCTTGGCCGCAGGATTGTCTATTCTCAGTTTGCGCAACTCTACGTAGTGCATATAGACCGTAAGGAAATCGAGACGCGCGACTATCAGTTGCATATCGCCAATCGACCTGAAGGCAAGCGCCCTGATACGCAGTCATACATTGAAGGGCTTTAGTGGAAGTGGCATTAGGATATAAAGTTACGCGAGACAAATGACTTGGTCCAAAATTTTTCAAGATATGTTTTCGATCATTTCGTCGGAGCATGATGCAGAGGTAACCTCCTCACGTACCTGAAGCCCCAATTATCCAGGACAACGCGTTACCTTTCAGACTGCCTCGACACGCCGAGGACTTGGAGGACGAGGGTATCAAATGGTCCAGATTCATGGGCTGGGCACTACACACCCAGCTTGGAAACTGGACAATAGGCAAGATTCCTGTGCGCCCTAAAATAAAAACAGCTCAAGATGGTGACCAGCCTTACCACCTGAAAATTTCGCTTCATGAAGTTTACGAAAATAAGCCCGGTCAATGCCAGCCTCTAAAGGGACTGGGGCATTGGTGCAGGCTGTCCGTGCTTTTCGATGTAATTAAATGAGGCATAAGTCCAAGATATATCTTGCCTTCCGTCGTCATCTCACTGTCTATGCTTCCGAGATAACACGATTCGCAGACCTGCTTCGACTTCATCGTCCCACAGATACATATCTTTGATGTCCTGTGTCTGCCTGCCCGCAGCCCCTAAGTATGACGCACGGACTAAAGAGAATGCCTCGATAAAGTAAGTCCACTGGTTCTTGTCTTTTAAGGCCTTGAGGTCTATCTGTGGCCTATCGAATTTCGACGCGAGCTCCTTCGACCACTCGTCGTATGTTTTTGTACCACGCTTGCGAGGATTCGTAACAATTCCTTGCGAGGGTAAACGACGTTCGCCAAGTTCAATAGGCTCAACGTACACCCAAGCCCACGTAATGTCAACACGATATCCGACTCTTGCGTTTCCGGTATGGTCTCAAGTACAGCAACTTGGGCTCGGAACGACCCAACCGCCGAATATAATCCTTCAACTGCGAAAGTAGGCAAGCTGATCATTTAAATATCGAAAGTCCTTATTGGGGTCTTCTTTAAACCGCTGAGGCGATTCATGAGCGATGCAGCATGCATCTCCAAGTCTCTCTGCTGGGACTCGATGGTCTCCTGCTGTAGTGTTGCCGTCTCACAACTTACCGCCTTGACCTCCACTAGCTTCTGCTGGACTTGCTGCACATCATCGCGCAGCCCTTGTTGCTCGGTTTTCACAGCTACCAAGTCTTTCTGGAGAGCCTCCGGCCGAGTTTGGGCGGGAACGTTGTGGGTTTGTTGTGTGGTCAAGATGTGGGTTCTTCAAGGGCGTCGACCACGTCGTGGGACAGTTGGGAAGCTGCTATGGGAGGATGGGATGAGCCATCCCAATCTAAGTCTCCACGCGCGCATGGACGTAGTTTTGTATTGACCATGCTGCTGATGTCGTGGAAGCGCTGCGGGTTGGAACCATTCATCTTAGATGATAATTAGGCCCATAAGGTAAGTTGGTGGAGGAGTTCGATTCTACGCCCTCCACTGCTTGCCAATATCATCCATAAGCAAAACAACCACAATAAAAAACAAATCGAATAAACAAACGATTAATGCTATGGTTACTCGAAGGCGTACTCATTCGGATAGACAACCTGTGCTTGTCATCATAGCCAAACGGAGACTTCATTCTTCTCTTCCGCGGTTTCCAAAGGCGTCATAAAGAATCTGCGCGATACCCTAGGGTACGGTTAGGATTAATATTAATCCCGAAACTAATGTGAATTCTTACCCTTCAGTCCACTGAGCCTTTCCGTCCTTTGCCTTTCTCCTTCTTCCTTCTGACCTTAGAACCAGAAGTAGCCGCTGACCCTTGCATGTTCTCGATCGTGCCATAGGCGCCAGCCTTAAGCTAGAGGTGTGGACTTGACTGTGCGTCAGCATTGTGCTCTGGTACTGTGGTGGTAGTTCTTGTCGAGGACGAAGCCGGTCTTGCCTCCCGCAGGTGCTTCACGACTACCTCGCTGCCCAACAAACGTAAAAAGGAGGAAAGAAGCATGCCGACTCTAATATTACCCTAAAAAACATCTTATATCTACGGGATTAAGGAGCCAGTCCTTTCCTTTTCACTTCTCTCATCTTCCCGAATATTTGTCTCAATAATCTTTAAATGCTATCCATTACATCCAAACATCAATCCCCACAACAAATATGACATAGAATTTGGTCAGATAAATTGCGTCGTACCTTTTATGTGAAAGTGGCACGTGTCAATAAGTGGCAGGCGAAATGTCTAACTTGTTTGTGTTAAAATGGGCAAGAAGTCATGGTGGATCTACATCAGCATACAGCAGAGCTGACATAGTTGTATCAAGGGAAAAGCTGTGCAGATGGGAAAGAGAAAGACTAAGAAGATACATTTACTTGGCTCAACGCAGGTCGAAAGGTGGAAAAGAAAATCGAGGAAGCAAGGGCCAAGGGAAATAGGTGCTCAGGTTTCTACGCTAGTTACGTCATATACAAAACATGCCACTAGGGTGAACAAATGGAGTTACTAAGTAATATTTACGAAATAGCGAGATAAAAAAGATCTATTTCGTAAGTCAGGTACATATTTCAAATAATGCCAATTAAATATGCATGGCGGAGGATGATTATAATATGAAGAGGATGTTGTAAACTACCTGTAAAATAGTCTTAAGCGGCAGCAAAGAAGCTCTCTCAAGAATTGAAACATAAGCAAGCAACTGTCTGGACAGACTCGTAAGACCTTGGTCAGACAAGCAATTTTCTATCGGAATCATGGTGTGTAAATATAAGGCAGCCTAAGACCAATATGGGAGTAATGTGTGGCTATCAGTATGTGCATTCACCAACGGATCTCAGCACCAGAAAATAGGTAAGGCATAGAGAAGCATAGAGTCATTGTCGAAGTACAGAGCGGGAATGAGGACACAGGAGCATTCAAAGCAGTGCTCTATGGCACCATGACTTTGATACTCTTCCACAGCCTTCGACAATATTGAGTTACACATTCAAGATCAGTGTTTGAAGGCAGCGACCGAATAGCGCTGCCCAGTATTCTTTGCATCAGCGTTTCCTGCTCCGAGACATCAAATACACTCTTTTGTTGCAATGTCGTCAAGCACATTAGTCATCAAGACCGCCCCACCTCTTCCCAGCTGGACGGACTGCAATCTGTCATCGGCCTTTTGACAGCTGGCATTATAGCACCCCACCAAAGTTCACGGCGTACATTGGCATGCCACTGCTGAAGCTCCCCTGAACCCGCCATACCGACATTCAACGAACAAGAAAAGCAACAATTGAAATCGCACGCTCACGAATTCATTTCTACGAACTTCCCAACCGGACGAGAAACCAACCTCACCCCGATACCCGCAGAGACACCGCCTAAGATGGACCCCTACTCGGCGGAAGGCGAGCTAATCAACATCCACAACCACTTCCACCAAGGGCAATACCAAGAAGTCATCGACTTCGACACCTCCGGCCTGTCCTCCGAGAACGATGTCCCCGCCAAGGTCCTAGTAGAGCGGGCAAGAATCGCATTAGGTCAGGCAGAAGATGTGCTGGCAGAATTGAAGGGCGAATCAGCACCTGAGTTCGCTGCTGTATCCGCGCTAGCGTTGTCCGCCCTGGGAAAGACGGATGAAGCTGTTGAGGCGATCGAGAAGCTGGCTGAGAGCGAAGGAGAGAACCAGACTGTGCAGGTGCTTGGTGGCACGGTACTGCATGCCGCTGGCAAGTCGGAGGAGGCTCTTGCGCTGCTGTCGAGACATTCTGGAAGTCGTGAGTATCCCTTTCGACAATTGTCATCAATCTTGGGTTGAGAAGAGATCGCTAACACCTGTACGAACATAGTCGACGCCGTAGCCCTCATAACCCAGATTCATCTCCAACAGAACCGCACAGACCTCGCCGTCAAGGAAGTAACAGCCGCCCGCCGTTGGGCACAAGATAGCATACTCGTCAATCTCGCAGAGTCGTGGGTCGGCCTAAGAGTGGTAGGTGTCTTCCTTGTCTTCGCATCCGCCACACACAATACAGCCGTCTGTGGCTACACTCTACATCCTACTAATACTCTTAATGCACAGGGCGGAGAGAAATACCAACAAGCATTCTACGTCTTCGAAGAGCTCGCCCAAGCACCCGCCACCTCATCCATAATCTCCCTCGTGTCGCAAGCCGTCAGTGAACTGCACCTCGGCAGAGTCGAGGAGGCTCAGACTGCGCTGGAGCAGGCTATCCAGAAGGAACCCGAATTTGCCGATGCAATTGCGAATCAGCTGGTATTGACGGTTGTTACTGGCAAGGATGCAGAGCAGTTGAAGGAGCAGCTGAAGGGTGTGGCGCCGCAACACCCCCTGCTTGTTGATATTGAGGAGAAGAGCGAGTTGTTTGATAAGGCTGCTTCGAAGTTTAGTGCTAAGGTTGCTGCTTAGAGAGTGGATCGCGAATGGTGGATGTGAGGGAATGAGGAAGAGGTGGAGCTATGATCGATTGATATCAGGCCTCATGACCAGATGCTGAGAAGCATGAAAGACGACGAACAGTTGGTCGGGTTGCGAGCTGAACCCGGACCTTCAAAATAGGGAAATGGTAGCAGAGCGATGATCGACGCTGGGGAGCAATACGACCCTGCCAACATCGCGACGGAAATGCCGGCAAAGCTTTGATAGACATCGGGCTGTCATAGACATAGCAGCACGAGCAGGGAACACACTTCATATGAGAAACCCACACATCAGATCCATCCACAACTCATTCCCAACAGCCAGAGTTATCGCATCCTTGAATGAATTCCATCACGAAGTAGATCGTGCTCTCAAATTACGCATAATGACAACGGGTATCCAGACTATCTCACCGACATCTCAATCATCCCCAACTCCATTCACCCATCACTCACACCCCATCAAGTGCCGCTTATTCAATTACTCTCCTCGTCATGAATAACAAGCGCATCAAGAATCCGATTAAAACCCGCAACATGCCCCCTCCCATCATCCAACTCCTCTGCCGTCTTCCGCGCCCTCTGAATCAAAATATCCAGGACGCGCCTCGTATACTCAAACGTGCCCGTCTCCTCAATATACCTCACCGCATACCGTTTAACCTGATCATCCGTAGTCCTCTGCCTGAGAATATTGAGCAGCTGCAGATTCTCCGGGTTCGCCCTTATACTATGAATAATCAGGAAACTGAATTTGCCCTCCGTCAGATCCTCGCAGAGCCCCTTGTTCGACTCGTATCTGCCGCTTTTGAGATTCCGGTAGTCGTCTTGTATCTGGTAGATAATCCCCAAAAGGTTGACGAGCGGGACGCAGTCGATGTTGGATGAGGACTCGGCCTGCATGAGCTTTATCGCGAGGCGGAACAGCCCGCCCGTTTTGTTGCCCACCATCTCTAGGTAGTCTTCCTCCGTCGGACAGGTCAGCGTGTCGCGCCAGAAGAGGTCCATGCCCTGCCCCCTGTGCAGGTTGATCAGCTCCTCGGTGAACACGCTGACCGCCTCGGGGTTGTTGCGTAGTTTTTGCAACTCTTGGAGCGCGCGGAAGTACACGTAGTTCCCCGAGTTGATGGTCTGCGCTACGCCGAAGAGCGAGTGCGCGACGGGTATGCCGCGGCGGAGCAGTGAGTTGTCTTCTACGTCGTCTACTAGGAGAGAGGCCGTGTGCAGCATGGCGACGACGCGCGCGATGACGGCGAGCGACTCTTGGGGCACTTCCAGCCACACGTTGAATGAGTTGATGAGGCTTGTTCGTACGTCCTTCCCTGGTACGCCGAGGAGGTAGTCGTATGGCCCCATGAGAGCCTTCTCTTTCTGCTCATTCCATGACTTGCCCGCTGTGAAATCCAGGTCTTTGCTCCCGTACCGCTCCGGGTCTTGGGACCCTGTGGCCGCCATGCCGGTCATGGATTGGTAGAGTGATGAGGTTGAGCCCGTCGTGCGGTGCGCGTGGTTGCTGTGGATGTTTTGCGCCAACCAGTTTCCCTCGGGTACGGGGCGCAGCACGGACTTGGCTGGCGGCAGTAGCGTTGGTGAGGTTGTGTAACCGGTTGAGGAGGTTCGGGGTGGTATGGCGTTGGGTGATTGAAAGGTTATATTGGTGCCGGCTGGTATGCCGGCGGGTGGGCTAACGGGGAGAGACATTTGTATGGGGAGCTATCAACAGCTACTATTCTCTCGCCTTGTTTCAAGTTCCTGTTCTAGTGGGATGGATATACGTAGCCTCGGTCAGATAAGGTAAGAGAGAGGCCGCGAGTATATTGTGGCTTATGTGTCTGTTGGTACACCAGCATATATCTGCAGATTTCCTTTGAGAGGTCATGCACGGCCTGCGCGGCACGAAGCTGAGTCGCAGACGGCAGGGAGGCTCGGGAGAGGTCCAAAGAAGGTCTCCGAACAGGCTACAGGATAGGCGGCGGGGCTCTCGGCGGGGGCTAGAGACCGCTATCCGAGCGCTACCTCACCTCGTGCATGTTCTTTCTTGCTTGCTGTTTCGAATTGAGTTTTCTGATATCTGAACGTTAGTCGTCTTGCCAATTTCATATTACCCATCATTGTTGATTGAATACGGTTTGCTATCCACCTGTATGGCTACCTGCTGTTTGCAGAATGTCGTTGCAATGCGATGGCCTCCAACTGTGTAACGGGTCGACAGGCTGCTGGAATGAGGCGCAACAGGGGCTAGCAGGGGCTGTATGCAGCCAGCTCTTGGTGTCCGCTATCAGTGGCTGCAGGGCTGTGAGTGATGACGATTTAGACTTTTTAGCCCAGGCACCTTCTGTCGACATGCGACCGCGAGAGTGATGATGACAATATGACTGACTCATTAAACATGGGGTTTCCACAGAATTTTATACTACCTACCTTTCCTTTGTAATCATGTACAACTCATGACCTCTGATGTCACAATGTCTTGTTTTCTGAAAGGTGACTAGACGAGAGGGAGGGGAGAGGTTACCGTTCCATCGGGTCATACGTTACCCCACACGTCACCTCCAACTGGGCGGTGAACGGGAAATCCCATGACTCAGTCTCTCGCCAGTCTGTGATCTCATCTATAATCTATTCATGCCTCACCAGTGAATCTCAAGAAATTCTCATTTTCCTCAATTTTCTCTAGTTTACCCTCATACTCTGATCACTGCCTTGTCCTGCGCTCCCTTTCAGTTATGTGTGGCTGCTCAAATCGTAACGTCAGATGACATGGGGATGCCCACAAGTCGTGCCACTCATACCTCACGCTCATACGGGATTTTCACTCCCATTTTGATTCTGCATCAAGCCGGCTATGAAAGACCTAATACTAAAGTTACACGTCGATAAGTTATTTCTGACTCATACACGGCTGAGATAGTACTCTGTTCGCGTCGCTCCATCAACCCACCAACAGAGGGGGTGTGCGATGTGTCATGTCGCAGCAACGCCACAGTCGGTCGGAAGTCAACCATCTCGTAAGCCATTTTGCCGATCAATTCGGAATCCCTCAATTCGACTCGAGGGTGTGTATTGGGTGTGTTGTAATCCATGCCTATCAACAGCTGTAACTTGGCTTGGCTTCGATGCAGAGTACTTCCATGCACATGCGTTGCTGACATGTAACCGCAATCGCGTGCAAATGGCGCCCATGGAAATCAGGCCAAAATGACGGGCGCTCTTGATTGGCTTGCCTGTGTCTGTGGCCTAATGCTCTCTAATACAATGACACAGCTATGATTGCAATCAAGATGTGTAATAGCTGTCATCTTCATACCGGAATAAAACCGATCGCAATGCCGCATAGCCTTCTACACCACGCCCTGGTGATTGCCGGCAGACTTGCATTGGTCATTATGATTTGACCGTAAAGGCAGTTCCATGATAGTGCAAAGTTATTTCTTGTGAAATGGATCACCAGTGGCTCAACACATCACCTGAGATCAATACAGCAAATGCGCCACATAATCATACATATGATACGGTTGGTGCCTATTTGAGCAAGCCACCAACTTAGTAGTCCAGTGATTATTCTAGTGTAAACAGCACAATTGCGTAAAGCGCCATGTCGGCGAAGAAACCTACTAGTAACTTTCCGTCTATATATAAGTCCTTACAACGAATTCACATCACCTCAGCACCATCACCAGATTCTCGCAGCAGCTTCGCACCATCGCCTGCCGTCATGACCACGTTCCACCATTCATTGTAAGACGCATTGGAAACTTGCTTGCTGTTCGATTTCAATCCCATGAGACATTCCCTCGTCATATGCCCACCCTCCACCAAAGAAGCACGCACTGCAGGAAAAGTCTGTAGTCCACGCAAGAGATGAGAGAGCAAGCGCGGCAACAGAGCGAGCTGTTGTGCCTCAGCCCGACGGCGGAGTATGTGAGCACACGACTGTTTACACCCTCACCTCAGGCGATGGCTCTTGGCACTACAAGGAATGTCGTGTCTTGAGCCGAGTGGATTTCCCTGCACTCAAATTCTGCTACAACGCAACGAGTAAGAAGTCCTCTGCCCTCCCGCGTGACCGTGCTGGGCTGGAAACAAGGCCAGCGTACAATCCAGCACTTTATTCTGTGCGCTGCTTCGGTGGCATCTCTCAGCAAGTTACATTCCTGTCGATTAGTAAAGTATGCCACACAAGCGTGTGACGAGAAACGAGCATGCAGATCGTCTTGCGCACGAGGCCCTGGATACGTGAAAGAAGCCATGGGAGGATCTTACATCTTGGAGACTCAAAACCGTCACAAAGCAACTCTTCAGGGTACTGTCACACGGTTTTCGAGCTCATGGTCGATGGCAAAAGGGCAGCAGCAAATCAGAGCATGCCCCCGCCACCAGAAGCCTAGCGCGAACTTGACGGCCGAGGTAAAACTCACAACTTAGCAAAAACCTGTTGTGTTACTCTGCACCGGGCGATATCCACAACACAGCTCTGTAAAGACAGGGCAAATGTGTTGTAAGTGTGTTCTTATTCTCCAGCTTGACGTATGCTTACATAGTGCAGACTGTCCCTCCTCTTCCCCTCTACATGCGGCGAGAATCCATCTCAAGAGTTAGGCATATCGTGCACCTTCATCGAACACGCCATCAGCGCCTAGTCTAGCGCCCGCGTTGCAACCAGAGTCGAACATCCGCCTTCTGATCCAGTATGCTTCATTCTGGAATGTGAGTTCTTTTTATGCAGCAAGGAACACGGAAATCAGCTCGTATTGAAGAAGGGTTTTAGCTGTTTGCGATCATGCTGATACTCGACCCTAACAACAAAAAGGGCAAGCCGGGGGCGACCCTGCTCCTCGACACTTTTGCTAAGGTCGATGATCAGGTTTCACAAAAGATCCGGCACCAGCCAAGCTGCCCAAGAGCGCAAGCACTTAACGCCTTAGGGAG
Source organism: Xylariaceae sp. FL1272 (assembly GCA_022432385.1). Taxonomy (NCBI): domain Eukaryota; kingdom Fungi; phylum Ascomycota; class Sordariomycetes; order Xylariales; family Xylariaceae; species Xylariaceae sp. FL1272. Next base: position 219,319 of record JAJJXC010000063.1, read on the forward strand.
TCCCATTACAGGCCTTTTTGCTTCTGCTGCATGAAACTTCAGCAGTACTCTCCGTGATGTGAGAGCCTCTTGCCACAGTCATTTGATACGTTACACATCCATATAAATAGTGTCCCCTCGTCTTAGTAGTTCGGCACCTATGTATATATGCCGCTCCCTGCCCCACCATTGTTCTGCGCATAAAGCGCGTTTGACACTGACCTCGCAACTGACATCGAGCGCTCAATGAGGAACAGGCGAGGGAAACGATGAACCAGATCATGGCCAAGGCGCAGAAAGGTCCGGGCACAAAAGATGGCAGCTCAATTGGACAAGAGATCGATGTTTGGAAACCGGTTGACGGTCAAGTGCTGCCGGGTGATTAGGTCGACTACGAACTACCCGCGTCCCAGTACAACATGCTGCAGCCGCACAGGCCGACTTGTTTTGTTGCTGCTGCTACTACCAACACCTGGTGCTGTTAGCATCGCTTCCTTTTACTTGGTTATGGAGCTAAAAGATGCTCTCGTCAAGGTAAGCAGATGTGACCTACGTCATCTGTCTTCCTCACTGCCCTTTTCGGACAATGGGGTTTCGCTGACAGGCTTCTTCATGAGCATAATAATGGTATTGTGCCTGTCAGGTATCGTTCTCGAGGGTGCAGCTTCGGATGAAACAAACCAACTCAGGCCGCAGCAGGGCACATACTTGAACGTGGCTGCCTCAGGCTTCCCTGCATCCTGGCAGTACTCCTCCCCCGCAACACGAGGTGCAACTCGCACGACTCCCCTGGAATATCGCTGTTTTCAACTGCAATGATCGCGTGACGCTTTTCTGAACCCATCCGACTTACCATTGTTATAACTCGTTCTGAGACAAAGCGCCGCAACTTACAGAGCGGTTTCTCTCCATTTTGAAGGCTTATCAAACAGTGACTCGATGGCAATCAAGAGCCACAACCGCATAGTATCTCGGCATCTTGAGTGAGATTCTATAGGCTAACGTCCTATCCTAAACCCAGTATCTGTGGGCATAGTGGCAGGAGGACGACAGGAAAGTATGCGCCCCGCTAGCCTGTTCGTTCAGAATCGCTTTTGGGTTCGCACACTCGCGAAACAGCTTGCTGCTGCCGGCGCCGACTGCAATCACAGGACAGGCAACATTGCAGTGAGTTTTTAGAGTTCTGTATCATTGACAACATGTGAAAGATTATCACCGCTAACTCACCCAGTCGCGTGGTAGGGACACTCCTCGAGTCAACCTAGCCTACGAATTCGAAATCTGTCCCTAGGCACACGGCTTTCTGCTACGAGGATCTACACAAACGGCGGAAACATTTGACGCAAAAGTCGTCTTTCCATGCTGCCCTCGATCGCCTAGGCAGTCCCACCGAGCCCTATGACATCCAAGAGCTCACGCATCTAGCCGGGCCAGCCCCTCTCCGTTAGCTCCATCACGGACCTTTCTGTCACTGCTGCACGCCGCTCCACATCAGCCACTGACGCTGCGAAGTACAAACACCTGCCAGTGTAAATCTACCACGGCCATCAGGGCAGGCCCCAGCGCCCCTGATTCGTTCGCCGCCAGAGAGAAAGCATGGTCAGAAGCAGCAGCCCAAATAGATCATCGTCTGCGTGTTCCCATTGCAACCCTTTAATATGTTACCCGAATGGGACGGCCCTCTGAACCATTACGGCCTTTTCTCGCTAGCGCCGATGCTAAGACATGGCGACCTGTCGCCAATGATCCTCCCTTCTATTCTCCCGACGAGCCCCGAAGCTTGGAGAAACGCAAGGACGCAGCTATTACTGCTGGAATACCTTTAGACCTCACATTTAGACCTATCTCTGCTGGTGGGGTTTGTGTATGAAACCAATCGCGTTCACCTGCGAATCACTTCCTTTCTTACGTAGATACGCTGAAGATATCGGGTAATGAGAGTCGCTGTACTGGATCAGAGACTCAAGGGCGGCATTAAAACGCGACCCCTGCCTTAATGGGTTAGGTGACACCCCGATGCATATCTTCCCAGAACCGCGACACCGTGCGCAGCGACGCAACACCACTGCAAATCCTGTAAGCTCAGAAACAAAAGCATTCGGTTTGAAATGGGAAACTAATGTCTCGGTTCAGACGGGGGCGGCACTGAGGATGACGAGTGACAACACTTGTTCGGAATCTCGCTCGCATCAGGCTGCTGTGTTGCTGCGCCTACTCCAATAACTCGCCCCGGGGGCCCAGAACCCGGAGCCTCCCGATTCGCAAATGAAGTACGTCATTAATACCCGAGACGGATGTGAATTTTCAGATTTCAAAGGCGGCATCAACACATACAGATATGCGTCGGATGGGAGACGACTAGATGCTGGCGACGGTCTTTGGAATAGTAGTTCGCCGATCCATGTAGTTTCTCTGGGCGCGGTGTCGGCGCCTGTCATCGTGGCGTCCGAAGCTCCTCCCGGGCGAACCCGTCAAAAAAGCACACAATAAGATCGAAGGACATCGACTGCACAAATTCCGCAGACGCTGCCTAATGACTTGACTCTCCGGAATAATGCGTGTCGGGCGAAGCGACGAGTGAACAAGCTACATCACGCCAGGCGTGTTATAATTCCCGAGCGCGCTGCTCTGCTAAGACGGGTCTTTAATGCGGATTAGAGCTGGTTCACGGTAGAGGTTTGTTAGGCAATATCACATACATCTTGATGAAAGGCTCTGGGTTCTAGAATAGCAAATCGTGGTGTGTTGATTGCTCGTGTAGTGTGGGAGATGGTGCTGAGGTCTGGAAAGGACTGCTGAAATGACAGAACACGGGGACAAATGTACATGTAGTGTACGTAGGACACCTCGGCAGTCCCACTGGTGTCCAGGTCACCAAAATGTCCCACCTGATAAGACCTTTAGTCAAGACCTACCCCGAATCTGATTACATGTACCAACAGGTTGTACTTTTTGACATCTGCTAACCGTTACCTAGTTCTGCAGACCGTTACCTAATATACCCGACTTCAACTTGCCTCATATCTCCACACGGGTAAGCATATGCTTCAGGCTCAGGGCAGGTTCACCGAGAGCTGAACGTTTCCAAACTACATTGACTGCTACATAATACTTTGGGCCGCCCCTCACCTGCTGTCAGTGTAGATCGACAGGGAAGAGAGGACGACTTGCATTGAGAATCAAGGCAGCAATCATTCTGCACTTGATGGAAACCTTGCGCATTGCTTAAGATTATCACAACAAAACCAAGCTCGCAGGTTGGAACAATCTAATTGAGAGTTAGAAATAACTGTGGTCGCGAGTTACGGCCAACCTCTTAGCTAAGGTCCTCATCACAGAACCCAGAAAAAGACATGGGCAGTATCAAGCCACCCGCAGCTTGCTTTCGTCGAATTAATTCTTATGATAGTAAGCCCAGAGCTTCTCGCTGTTTTCGACTCCACCGTTATACCCAGAGAGTGTGAAAAAATGATCTCGGGCATAGTATGATGGTTTGTTCAAAGCCTTAAGTCGTCGTCGAATAGCTGGTTACTGTTCACGCCAAATAGACAGCGGAGGGGTCAAGTTCACGGCGAAATAGACAAGGCGGCAATTGAGCTTTGAAGCATGGGAACACCGAACGTTACATTGTCTTGTCTCTATAGAAGGTGTGCTACTCGGATATTGCAACCATGTCAGCGTAAAGTCAGATCTCGGGCATCAAGGACGGCGCATAATGAATGGCCGGGTTAGTCACACAGTCAGTTGCCAGACCAGACTGCCCAAGGATTATCTTTGAAATGCACTTCGTTTCTGAACAGCAGATATCAAAGAAGCCATTCATACTTTCACCACCCCTCTAATGTCCTTGTGCAGATCAAGTTGAGCATTTTTATAGGATTGGAATTGTAGTCAGCTTTGACAGTTGGGAAATGAGTTGTGACTCGATCCTCTCATGTGTGGCAAACAACTTTCTCAAAAGGTCATTTGGGCAAGTGGTTATTGTAGGTGTATCAAGTTCTTATGACGACCCCAATGGTAGAACGCATGTGTCAACTCGCCTACTTACAGATTCAAAACTTACCCACGCCGAGCTAATGACCCGGTATCAGCGGAATCGGAAAATGAGCTGCATGGCGATATTGTTTTGTAGCATAGTAAATAGCCTCTCATTGAAGATATATTCGCCGTGGCCGTGACACATCGTGTCTGATGACAGCCTCTGGTTGAAATGGATGGGCGCGCTGACTGAATGAAACGTCAGGTGATGAATGTTTGCCTGTACACCGCGTCAATGAGCAGTTACCTATGAAATCGAGCTACTAAAGTCTCGTCTAGCTCCCGCCCTCTTCTGCTTCCTTCCTTCCCCCTTCAACATCGTTGCAACACTACTGCAGAGTGTACCTTCCTTCTCCCCCCACACGTCACATACACGACCATATTTACCTTGCGCACTCTCCTCTCCCAGTCACATTAAACTGTCTCCTGGTAAGTTGCTATTCAGCGTTTATGCCACCGATCGCGTCGCCGCAAAGATCTTCATCATTCTCATCACCACGCAGCACCGTGACCGCTCTCATTGGTATCTTCAGTCCGTACACGCCGCGCATTTCATTTTCGGACTCAACCCACTCTCTGCCCATCTTCGCGACCTGTTGCGCTTTCACTAACCAGGCAGTCGTCGCACAGTTCACTCATAACCACATCCAATACCACACAACACTCGACCTCTCATCATGTCGCCTACCATCAAGCTGAATGCTATCCCAAGCCCCCGCTGCAGCTCGGGCAACAGCGCCCGCGCCAGCGCTTCGTCATCGACCAACAAGATCACGAAGCCGGCAAAAGGCCAGCCCCCTCGCATCCGCCTTGTCGGACGCTGGGCGGCTAAGGCCAAGGCTATTCACGAGTACCTTGAGCGAGCACGACAGATCCAGGAAGAGCAGCGTAAGATCAAATATCTCATGGATTTGATTGAGGCAAGCAAGGCTCTCCAAGCTTTTAGTTTCGCCGACTAATGACCGTAAGTTATACCTCGTTCATCGGCTTAGTCAAATTACTAATCTGGATAGCACATTTCGCCTCCATCTTCCACGCCGCCCACCTGCCCCCGACATCAACACATCTTTCAAGTCTCTACTAGCGACCATACGATTGCTTAAGGACAGAGTAGCACTCAGGATGAAACATACACCGTACAGGATGACGGGCTGGTAAGTTCGGCGCAATACAAGTTTCCTTCGGTGGTTGGTTGCATTGTGTTCATCCGCTCAATGAACTAACACCTCTTTCGTGTCCAGGGAACAGGTCGAGTAGTTGGAAACCTAGCGACGTCTTTCTGCCACCATTCGCGCTGATTTGGCAATGTTCCAAGCGAGAGGTTTTGCGTCTGTGTCTTGTCTTTCCGTCATTCCGTCTTTTTCAGAGAAAGCGACTGTCTGCGAGACTGTACTGATGCAGAAGGGGATTGGATGGACTGGTGACGAAAGGACGGCAGTGCTGGATAGCAGGTTGAGGAAAAGCAAAGGCTGTTGCCGCAAGCGAATCTGGTTGGGATTGGACTTTCGTGTAGGATAGTCACAGAATGGATAAATTTCATTTTACAAGGCCTTTTCGCTCTCTTCTTGATAGCATCCATTTTCTTTCACTCTCATGCAGAATAGGCGTTCTTCAAACAGAAACAAGATGACCCATGCTACGAACACTTGGTTTCTACCTGACTCAGAGGGGCAATTAGTGTTATCGCACAGGTCTCGACTCCAATGCAATGATGATATGGAACACGTGGGGCATAGCTGACGATGCGTGGACCAGCCGTCGCAGGCGACGGATACAGTGTATATGACCTCACAACTCATCTTGAGATTGATAGTTTGCTTTTACTTTCTCTCACAATAGCAACATGCGAATTCTCCACTGGACTCTACTAAAAACCTGATGCCTGACAACTCCAGAATTTTGACTCGGCACTCATGGTCTGACATTTGCCAATCCTGGGTACCACCAACTATCCAAAAACTCACCACCCGGGCAACTTATGACAGGTACAATGCCTATGACCATCAGGTAGAAGGCGACTCGGAAACTGTTGTCACATGGCACCTACTTGTCCAAGTTTCTGAACGTTAGCTGAATGGTAAGCCCTACGGGACATCATCATACATAGGCCTAGGTGTAAATATATACCTGCGTTAGTCGCTATTCTATTCAGCGGCATGTCCGAGGTCAGTTTGTTTTATCGCCCTCTATATGAATATTTATAGTACTTCAAAAACCTTCCGCGATTTGACTCACCTGTACCCATCATACGGGCTGCAGTGAGCCAATAATTTGACAACTCTGCAACTGTTCAATCGCTTAACAGATTTCATGAGTCATATACCTAACTTCTGACCGCTTTCCCTTGGTTGTTGCATTGTGCCCAAAGCGGTTTCGAACCACTGAAGTACCTACGTCTTTCCGTACCGCTTCTTCAACACTCCCGCTCAGATCCAGTCAACCTTTCCCGCAACCTTCACACTTTCCGCAACCCGTCTCAACACAGAATCTGCGAAACACCAAATAAAGATTCGTCTCACGACTTTCGAGGCTTTCGCAACCACCGCTCTCCAACCCGCGACCAAGTAAGTTTCGCTCCTTTTACACATCTTCCAGCCGGAAAACCGCATACAACTCTACTTTGACGTCCTTTCCGCAAGGCGCTGCTCTCTTGCCAACTCGAATCCCGTCTCACGCGTCCTCGCACCCGCCTCGCCTGCGAAGCGGCACTGACCGACTGCCACCCACTTAGACATTTTGAACACCTCTCACATCACGCTGTCGCATCCCCGAGATGTCCCCCACTATCAACAAAAACAAGATCCGCGTCGGCACTGCCAAGGCCGCTCACCCCAAGACTCCCCGTGGATTTAGCCCGACCTCTTCCTCCGAGGATGGCAAGATCACCAAGCGTCGCAAGGCCCAGGTCCCGCGCATCCGCCTGACTGGTCACTTCGCCAGAGACCTTGAGATCCGAAAACTCGAACTCGAGATCAAGAGCCTTCTCGTCGCAGCCATCGCTGATCTGAGTCTTCAAGACTTCTAAGCGTCGGTAAGTGATTAGTATTTCCATGCTTGCGTCAATCTGGATGATTACTGATCGCTGTGCCCTACGCATAGCCACCCTACAGCTTCATCGGATAGACAATCAACCTGATGCGACATCGCGGAGTGGCCCACGGATAGATTGAAAGCTTCACGACGTGCGGCATCAGGTTTTTCATTTCCCAATCAGCCCTCGGTACGTTCTCACTATTCGCTCTACGCTGTTGAGTCGCGTTGTTGACTAACACCGCTTCGTTGATGTAGGATACAGCGTTTAAGATCGGAAGATAGCGACATGGCCGGCGACAGGCGTCTTCTTGATGCCACGCAAAGCGAGGAAGTAGTTGGAGGCGAAAGTTGGAGATTCGAAGCCGCTTGGCCGCCCTAATGTCTGGGTAGAGCGCGTAGTTTAGAATAGCGACCACCAGGATCAATTGATTTGAATCTGAAATTGAGATCACGGCCCACCGCCTTCTTGACACGTGAATCAGGCCTGATAGGCTCGGTAAACTGACCGATCATCATCCCTTGCATGCGTGAACCGCGTGGCTGTGTTGTGTAACCATCCCATGTAGGAGACCGACGCCCATCGCGGATGCATCCGCACTGCACGGAGCAACATCGGACAAACCACCGTTCTGGGTTGACGATGAGATGGGTGATTGACTCGTAGGTGCATTGCCCTGTTTCCAGCGGCCCCTACCTGGTCTCCTCATCTTATGGTTCAGAGTGGATATGATGGCGATCTATGCAGACATTGAACGAGAGGATACTGTGCTGATTCTGACTTCGATGCCCATGGAGTTGTAGAGCTAGTGATTGGGACACATTGACACGCAGCTACATATAAAATCTTTGACCACACGGCCAGCGTGGCAAGACTGGAGCGGAGACCACAACGGGATCCTAGCGGTATTGCATGCAAGGACCTCTAAAACGAAACCAAGGCATACACAGAAAGATGAGAGGATCGTCAAGGCGGCAACGCAAATAATATTTTTTCATATTTTAAGGTCAGTGGAACTAGAAATACAAGCCTTGCCAAACACCAGTCAACTACATCTTCTCATCCAGCAAAGCGAATCTGAGCCAAAAGAGTGACATGGTTAGGAAAGAAGAACCGTACTCGTGTAAGGAAAGGAAAGAAACAATAATAATGAGCGTGTGCGTTGCCAAGACGAGATACAGGGGATCGAGCCCCTAAAATGAGAAGATATAGTAAGGATTGTTTGCTGTAACGAGTGTGTTGTACCGCTTTCCCCCTCCTTTTACACATCCCCCGTATTCGCTTTCCATATAGGCTTTGTTCATGGTGAGAAATAGCGATATGTTTTGCGGCATCGTGTTGAAATCATGTCTCGACCGGTTCGTTCATATCGAGGGATGAAATTCGAGCTAGACGTTTCATGCTTGATGCGTGCCTCCGTTCGAACACGCGATGTTGGGTTGAGATTTGAGACGCCTATTGCTGCGACTACGTTGCTTAATTCCCTGCGTTATCTATGTTCCATGTCCCGTATTAGTAATGGTCGCTAATTTCTGGGTATAAGAACGTGCGGCATTGTTGGCACTTGTCATCAACATCAGCATAGGCAGGGAGGACATTCATGCAATCTTTTCCGTTACAAAGTTTGTGCGGGGTGCTCGGCGTGTTGGGATGGGTACCGAAGAAGCTGTCCTTATCACTCTATTAGTCAGAACAGTGAGTCGGGAAATAGGCATGGTTGCCACAAAGTATATCGAGACACTGTTTCAGTATCGTGCGTGGATATGAGTCGCGTTGCACCTACCAGCCTACGGACGCCCACGATTATCCTCTTTGCCATTGTAACTTGGGGGTTGACTGCTGTGCTTTTATGATAGTAGGTAGGCAAAATGTTTTTCGACAATGTGTTTAACCTTCGTCTAGACGCATTTAGTTAGCAAACACTATGAAGCGGCCCGACTGCGGTAAAAAGATAGTGAAAAAACTCTAGATAGAGCTACGCATGCTTTACAGCAAGAAAAGATCAAGGTGTAAGAAGAGTGCAGTGTATTTACAATGTAGAATTGCTTGATTTCCTGATGATTTGGATCCTAGAATGCGTGGACAAACCATGCGGGAACGGGGGAGCTTTATAGACGTTGGCGAGGAGATGGTACGTAAGTCCATGGTGGCAACTGCTGTCTGACATTATGTGCAACCTTGGTGGGATGCGTTTAGGCCACAAACTTCTGGATCTGCATTATCGAGATGTACCATAGTGTGGTGTGTGCGAAGTGAATACCTTAGTGCAGGAGACTGGCCGGCTGGAAGTAGAGCGGCGAACCGTTCTTCCCACACCACATGCTACAAAGGTTGCAGTGGCGACTAATACTCTCGTCGCAAGCGGTTTTCGGATCACTTTCTTCGACTCGGAAGCACGGGAATGCAGCCTAACTCTAAGGTCCAGGAAAACTGTCAGGTGGAACATTTTATTGGCTCGCGGGGTTTTTATCGGCCTTCGACGAGGAATGCGGTATGACTGTGATATTCTGGAGAAGTATCAGGTGTAATCTCTTATTGGCTCGCGAGCTTTTCATCGGCATATGATGAATGGATTTTTGAGAGTGCAAACGTTGTGCTCGGGTAAAAAGAACAAAGAGTAGGTGTCAGATGGGAAACGGAAGAGGGGAGCAGATGATGTCAAAAAAAAAAAAAAATTAAGCAGTCGGCATGAATGAGAGCTATCATGCCGGGTGGGAGAATCTTGATATGACTTCGGTGTCACCACACCGTCAACTAGACGCACATGATCTGGAGGGTAGGGCAGTATAGAAGTTTTGTTCCGTCCTCGATATACCCTCCATGTTGGTTGTAGATCACTGGAATCTGGGCTTGTCATGATTTCGATAGTCTGAAGCTAAATATAGGACCAACGTGTTCTCCTTGCTTTGTTCTAGATTTCGCCCCCAAACAATGACATTCCTAGCTGCTTTTTCCCCAAGTGCAACATCCCCGACAGCGTCATTCTCAGAATGAATACACACCCCCACAAGAGGTAGACAAGCACCCTCCGAAGCACCGCGTCATTCTCTGTCGGTCTCTTTCAAGCCACTCATTCCGTCCACCTGTAGCTGTCTAGCACCGTCTTAACCCTTCTGATATACCTGCGATTACAACCTCCTCATGCCACCCCCTCATAGGATATGTGGATAACTTCGAAAGGGACCAAGTGAGCTCCCGGTATTTGCCCCCATTACTTGGCCTACTCTGTAGCCGAATACCGATTACACATTGATTCGCCGCTTGCTACGTTGTGCATCTATCTTCGACAGCCATCCTCAAAGGTAGCACAAGCTATCAGTCATTCATTTGGCTCAAGTCCCCCGTCAAAGTTACGCATGTGACACGAACGCGCAATGCAGTAGATGGTTACTTCGGAAATACTGCGGCTAGGATCGCATGTACAAAATCCACATCATACGGTGTACACACAATCAGACGCAGGCTTGCCATTTTATCCATCCAGCGCAGGAATGAGATCGCCATAGCTGACTTTATCTGTTCGGATCAGTCAAAAAACTCCATTCGGCATCGACGCGCGAGCAGCAACAAACCTCATCCACCATGCGACGCCATCCGAGTCCCTTCGCTCCAAACCCATCATCGAGGATCTCGTCCAGATTCAACAGACAATCTGTTGTACGGGCGCCCTTTTAGATTGGCCCGCTCAGCTTTTTCAAGCATCGCAATGTTTAATCTCAACGGCATGCCGCCCAAGATGGAGTCGTCGCAGTCGAGGCACGATGAAACATCGTCGCGTCGTGCTGACGAAGACGCTTGATTTCAGCTGACGGCTCTCCTTGCGCGAACACACACCTATCAGCGGTCCGCGACGTACACGGTTAGCGATGACACTCTCTCAACCACCATGTCGCCCTGTACCAGTTCGTCGACACGCGACAAGCCGTGCTTCGCGCCGAAATGAATATCAAAGATGCAGTCCGCGCTGCTACTGCGCACCTCATCTGCCCCTGAGCCGTGTCTATGACATTCGGCAGCTTGTCATGCTCAACATCAGTGATAAGGCGGTACAGAAAGGGCCATACGTGGACACTCGTGATGGCTCAGCTCTACTGGTCCTCCAGGGAAGTCAGGGTGTTCACTTGACGGCCGAACTGTGTTTTGGGTTGCCATAGTTGATCTACCTTTAGAAAGAGGGATGTCCCCTATTCCCAGATATAGAAGAGTTGCTGCTTGGGCTTATCTGCAGCATTGCAAGCTGAGATGGCCTGGGCATTGGGAGTTAAGATACGTCAGGAGGACTACGACAAAGGATTTGGGGTGTACGCCTTCAATCGCCATACCGGATTCACCATTAAGAGTAAGATTTCTAACTTGTACTTGCTGAAATATCCCCGGCTCCCTCGTTCTACTAAAGGCTTTTTTGCTGATAGGTGCAGCAAGTCTTGATCTATGATGTCAGACATTGGACTTGATCAATTTTATTGCTGCCCATACCCATGTTGAAAACAGATTGGCGAACTTCCCCATTCAGAAAACGGACTTGCATATTAGGCGGGGATTGCAGTATCCCCTGTGTTTCCGACCAGGGCCGAACCGCGTGGAGTCGAGCAGGACTTTCGTCAAGGGAGGCTGGCATGAAGGATTCGCAGCTGAGGGAGGCATGCGGTTGTCACTTGTCGATGAGATGAGTCGCTGCATCAAGGCGACGTCCGTCCGCCGCTCCTCCCCTGTCTACTCCGCATGAGGCCGTGGATGGCAAGGGTTGTGATGTTGATCATAGTTCTAGGCCTCAGTGCGACCCCTGCCCAGAGTTCAATACCCCAACAGAGTCCCTTGTCATCTGCACTCCCGGCGCCGCGGCGGCAAAGACGGATTACTACCGGGGTTATGAGTGTCTGACCACAAACCTGAGTACCATTGGCTGAAAGTTCGGTATCGGTTAGATCAGTCTTTGATGCTGTCCGTCTACCCCGGTCCCGATGAGATGTTCCCCAGCAGATTCCGAGCCAAGACCGTCCTCCGAGTTTAAGCAGTCTCCGGTGCTTGTCCGACAGCAAATAGACGACACCTCAGGGTATACTAGGCCTACAACTATGCGAGCTTTCCATCGGTGCCGAAGATGTATATAACAGTGCGTGCCAGCCCGTACAGGAGGATCGTGTCCTGCTTCTTTTCAGCAGCCTTTCTTTTCTCCTCTCAGCTCCGAATCCATCTTTCCTTGTTTGCTGCCGGACATACAGAATTACAAAGATGGCCCTGAACATATACATCTCTATTCTCGTTGCAGCGAGCTGCTTTGCCTCTGCCGCAAACAACTCGACTAGCTCTAGCTTGACCGCGACTCCAACAGCAACAGAGCCATGTGGCATTCTGGGAGCATCTTGGGCATCTCAGATATCCGCTACTGCCAGCCCAACTGTCGAAGCATCAATCGCCTATGAATGTCTCAACTCCATTCCCATTGCCAAGGACAAAGCGATCCAGTTCCTCGACGAGATCGTCCCTTACCTGGAGTGGCAAGTTGATTCTGCCTACAAAAAGGATCCACCGCCTGACTACTTCTTTCCCGGCTATGACATCTTCGGGGAAGTGGCAAGAATAAGAGCTGGTGTCGTCGCTGACGATTATCCCAACGAGTATTCATGGCAAGTCGACTTATACCTCAATGTCATTGGCAAAGGCCACGACGGTCATTTTGATGTCGTACCAGATGTTCTGTCGAACTCACTCGTCTTCGCAAGGCAGTGGGCTCTGGTGTCTATCAGCGAAGATGGCAATTCTTTGCCCGTCATAAAGGTTTATGACGATATGATCTCCTCACCGGATACGGCGTCGGTCGTGCAGCTCATTGACAACATCGATGCATCGACATATCTCCAGGACTGGATCATCCAAATGTCCTCGGCCCGGACAGTCGATGCGGCTTACAATTCATTGTTCTTCTCGAAGGCTATGAGCCAGACGGGCTCCAAAGGATACTTCTTGTCTCAAGGCCGCATCAGGTATGTAAATCCAGTGTGACTATGACCGCGTACTAAATCTTGCTGTAGATTTGTGTATCCCGGGCCAAATACCACGCTCACATTTGAGAATGGCACCGAGGTGACCCTCCCCAATCTTGGCATTCTGAAGGGCGACTGGAGTGAAGTGACGGATGCCTCTTCGTTCATCGCGCAATTCGCTCCTGGTATGTTGAACACGACAAGCACAGCGGGATCCGCGAGTGTATCAAAGAGCGCTGCACAAACAACAAGAAGACAGCGGCGGCTTCGTGCAAAATCTGTACAAGATGCAGCGCCGACTGCGATACCGTAAGCACTCAGACATCCCGAGACTCTCATCGTAGCCTTTCGGATCGTATGACACCATTGGCAAGGCCTTGAGATTGTCGTGAAGATCCTGGCTGATTTCTGTGATTGCAGTGGATATCCCGAGCCGGTCATCATCTCCGAAGACACCCTCGTTTCCGGCTATTTCTTATCTGGAAACGGTTTCGAGGATGTTGCTGTCTTGGCCTTGACGTCTTTCTCACCCGATGATCCCCCAACATTCCAAGCAGCAATACAAGACTTCCTCGAACTTGCTGTGTCTTCTGGGATGAAAAAGCTTGTGGTTGATGTTCAGATGAATGGCGGTGGCCATATCTTCCAAGGGTACGATGCTTTCCGCCAGCTCTTCCCGGACATTGTCCAGAACGGCACTGGCAGATGGAGGGCCTCTCCCGGGTTTCTCGCAACCGCCGAAGCGGTCTCTACAGGCTGCGCCGACTATGACCCTCTGACTTCTAGTTCCTTCCTGATCAACATGTGCGAAAGTGTCTTCAACTATCGCTACGACTTGAACGTCTCGCTCCAGAATTTTCAATCGTTCGATGAAAAGTTTGGCCCTTACGTATACAACGGGGACAACTTTACCAACGTTTTCCAATGGAACTTGAGCAATCCTCTTGACACCAGCAACGCAACTTTCGGAGAGGGATATAATGTGACCGGATACAACGATCGTACTAACTTCACACGTCCATTCGGCGGCCCTGAGAATATCGTCCTCTTATTGTAAGCCAGTTTCGGAACCCTTTTGTTTCATTTCTTATTTCTTTCTTCACCCTTTACCTTCTAAAAAGAAGGGTGAGGGTGTTTTCCCACACTTGGGTTGTCTTACAGTTGGATGACGAGTCATATGAAACGTCGTATCTCATCAAGCATTTTCGAAATAACAATTACTAACTCCTCTGATTTGAAGTGACGGGTTTTGCGCCTCAACCTGCTCATTGTTCGCGCAGTTCCTAAAGTGGGATGCCGGCGTCCAGAGCATCGCCGTGGGCGGGCTGCCACAGGTTGGTCCCATGCAAGGTGTAGGTGGGGTCAAAGGTGCACAAGACTACGATTTCTCAGAGGTATTATCAAGGATACAGCGCGCTAGCACGATGACCAACGACACGACGCTTTTGGCCGAGTTTGGTAGATACACCTCGTATCCCATGGACCGAGCTGACGATGCGCACATCGGCGTCAAAGATGAGATCTTGCCGCAGAATCTCTTGGACGGCACTCCTGCGCAGTATGTTGCGGAGTACTCTGATTGCCGCTTGTACTTCACTGCCGACATGCACGAGGATATCACCAATCTTTGGAAAGCCGCCGCTTCTGCAGCTTTCAACGGCGGGGATTGTGCGTATGGGTCCATTAACTCTACGGCAAGGCTAAAGTGAACATGTGTTTCCACTGGAGGCGCTCGTTCAGAGAAACCAAGTGTAAATTGACCTAAGGATAACATCATATGCTTATCGCCCGTAGTTATATAATATTCTTCGGTCGAGATTTTAGCTGTGACAAAACCTTGCATAAATCATGTAAATAATCATAACTGAGTTGGTGAAATTGGTGAAACCCCGAAGGCTGAGTCCGTATCCTTAGTGACCTCGATCCTAGTATCAAGACCAGTTTCCTTTGCCCTTGTTTCAGGTAAAGCTGTCTCGTGTAGTCTACAACGCTATTCGAAGCTCTGAGTCATGCATGATAGGCCTTTCGTGGGCTTATTATCAGATTGTTTCTGACATCCGCCAGTTTGGCCCACTTGACAGTATGGCAGCATGTCCTCATGTGTTTAAACCTCGCATTCGTTACCGAATAAAGCCACCATTGATCTATCACCTGGCTTACAAACATCGGGCAACTCTTTCTTTGAATAACGTCTGCAAGCACACCGTCTGGTAACGATCAAACAAGCGCTATAACATGAGAGTCTCTGTGGATCAATGGCTTGATCTCTTCACGGCTACATGAATGTTAAGCTGTCGGCCATCTGGTTTGTCACATACATTAAGCCATTGACCAGCCCCGACATGCTAAGATGTTCATGAAATTGACGATCTCACCTACCGTCATAGCACATGAACTCTTAATATTGCCGCAGTAGTATTGATGAGCATCCTAATAAGAGGGTGGTATATAGCCTGCGGGTAGCCTCACTTGGTCTAAGTTTAAAGCAGAGCAAGGCCGTAGGCACTGGTCGTTATGTAGGCAGTTTTCACTAAAGCAACCAATTTGGCATGCGGCAAACCGGTATTGTCCGAGTACGGTATATCGGACAGGCTAACGAACAAGTAACGAATTGCTTAGCCGAACGTCTATTCGGCGCCTAGCCCAGATGTCTATTCGGAAGCATAGACGGCTTAGGGAACTTGGCAAACTGACTGGATGGGTATTGGTAGACAATCATGCAAGCAGAAGCAGAAGCTCCTTGTCTTCAACACTCAATTCAAGCTAAAATTGACGCAAATGATTCCTTTTATGTAGGTCCTCTCGGTCACCAAAGCTGGGCAATGTCCTCACATCAAGGAGAGCCAACATACCAATGCTGCTGAAAGATCTGTTTGGGATTGACGAGGATTGACGACCTATATATAGCGGAGATTCCCTGCGACAAGACCTTGGTCGGACAATTGTTGTGGCTGGGTTGGCAAGAGGCCTTCCAAGTTGCTGCCAGTTCCATCATGACGCCGTGAACAGGTAGAATACCAAGGTGGGCATCCATGGCCAGAAGAAACTCAGCAACCGTGCAACCGGAAGTATAAGAAATAGCCTGTGGGAACTAACGATCAGTGCTTTCGGGCTGCTTACTTGCACGGACTGTGTGAGTGCAGTCAAGGCTCTTAACTGGTACCCCAGAATAGGTAACCGTTGTTAGTTGCGTGCATGCCGCCTTATTAATTGGGTCTTGGAGCTGCTTTTATGTGTTCCCCCCTACCTCATTAAAGTTGATATTTTTCCCACTCCTTGATGGAGATGATGCTTAGCTAAGGCTGACTCAGTACACTATGGCTCTCTGTTGAAGATCGGTGAGCAACTCGCTGTAGATAAGTCGACAAGGATCTAAAATTGATAATGCATAGTAAGATGGTTTAGACTGTTGGGACTTAAGTTCTATTATTCGTTTCCACCATGCTTGCAGTCCTCAGCAGCAGACTATTTTCTTTGAATAAACGTCGAACACACGATGTCTATAGTTCTGTTCATCTCTCAGGCTTCTGACGGCTTCCGCCGCTTCTACACCAATGTACTCGCGGGTCAACTGGAATGCAACTGAGACCCTATATAGACCCTGGCGCCAGCTAACTACAGTCAGGCCTCATCCATTCTCAGCACTTGGCACTGCTGTGGTATTGTTGCTTAGTGTCTGGCCCTCTCCTCCCTTTTGCTCGTCCTACTCTTATGGCTGCATTTTATTGCTCTTTTTAAAAGCGTCAGCCCGAAAGAAAATGGAGTTAGACTTCTAAGCACCACCTTAACCTCTAATCTTAAACAATTAGACCGGCTTCAAAATTTGTAGAGACATTGAAAATTGTTTAGCGTGTTAAAAGACGTCATTTTGCTAGAAGGGCGCTGTTTTCGTGATGGGATTAGTATAAGATGAGCGAGGTTTTAGATGGAATGGGGGAGAGAAATGGCCGCAAGGACCAAACGATAGGTTGTGCAAGACACATAACCTGTTGAAAGGGTGTAGACAGAGAAATGGTTGGCACTGTCTGTTTAAGACAGGCTGCAGGTAATCCAATAAGTGACTGGGTAGGAAAACAACTAAAGACCTCTGAGCCCAATTCTAACATTTTGTCACGGACTTTGTCCATTCGAGCACTTGCTATGCCATCTATGCGAACGGCTCGTTGTCTGCTTGTTCCGGTTTCAATCGCCCAAGACATACCTGCTTTACCAAGTGACGTCAGCTACAAATCTTCGAGCAATGTGCGCTTTCTTTGCCATCACACTTTCTGCAACCCATCTCAACACGCGACTCGCGAAACACGTAAAGATTTGTCTCACAATTCCCGAGCACAGTTGTCATCACTGGCAGCTCACTCTGACTGGCCATAGTTTCGGGGGCATCATGTTAAGAGACTACCTTGCAGTGTACTTCAGGCGGTCCAGGTCGAAGGGCCGCTCGAACACGATGCTCTCGAGCGTCTTACACCGGGAGACGGTAACTTACTTAAGGCCCGGCTGGTATTCCTTACACAGCTAGCATCAAACCGCGATGTGTCTACCGAGCTCCGATACGGATCTTTGTCTTGTCAATAGAGAGGAGGCCTAACGACATATTGTTGCAGGCTTTAGAGCTATAAACAGCTATGCACACTAGTCAACTATGCACACTAGGCTCTCTAAGCTCTCCAAAGGTTAGTGGCATTATTGATTGGTTCTGCCTGCTCGCAACAGGCTCATTGACGGTCTGATCCCAGGACCGGACGAGCGTTATGTGGCGGTCAATTCTGCAGGGGCAGGGATACTGAATGCAGGCTGCGTCGTTAGATGGGCGTCTTGGGGGCCCGTTGGGACTCCCAGGACCGGGGGTCTGGAGCCGTCAGTTCCGAATGCGACTCTTCTTTTGGTACAACTCCCCGAGGCCCATCCATGTCGTATTTTTTAGTCTGCTCGCTACATGACACTTGCACGTAAGGGACGATATTCCTCAAATACGTCCCGCAAAAGGAGTGGACCTTCCATGTAGCGGCTTCGGTGTTCTTCGTTGGCGACAATTGGCACCTTTTGAACCCGGCATCGTTTCCCACTCAGCAGTCTCGGGGACTTTCTTTTTCTTCCCTTGCCGTTCTAGTTTCCAATTTCTAACCCTCGTTATCTCATCTTCGCGATGAAGGCGTCTCTTTTCTTTGTAGCTGGTAGTAGCTTAGTCTTAGCCATTAACCCCATTGTCACCCTTCCCCGAAGCAGGGTCTCCTACCGAAGCGTGTTAAAGGACTCGGTACAAGAGTTTCATAACGTCAAATTTGCCCATGACACTTCGGGCTGGGGGCGCTTCGCTCCTCCAAGGCTGTACAGCCCATCAAGTGGTGCTGAGGTTGATGCGACCATTCCGGGATCTGCGTGTCCCCAAATCCGCGCTGCCATTCCTCCATTTTTCGGAGAGACTCCCAATCAGAGCGAGGACTGTTGTATGTGACTGTACTCAGCAAATTCTTCAGATTGGAACGTTCATTGTGCGTCGTAAAACGTTGCAGCAACTAGGGCTGATCACCTTCTTCCGTATTTATTGTCCGTGCGCTTAGAACTGTTAAGGTTTTAGCGGGCGTAGCACCAAAAACACTAACATCGACCCAAATTAAGTAATTTCACCCAAAACACTAAGACCTATAGGTAGCGAGAATCCCTTTTTTACTATACTAAAGCTTATAACTCTACGGCCATTACTAGCCGTATTAATTAACCCCGAATACACTAAGTAAACGGAGCCGCTAATTCTCTTTGCCGCTAATCTATAGCGAAGCAAAAAAGTTAAAATAGCAAACGTACTACCGCCGCCTAAATTAATTATGTTTAAAAAAAGCGCTACTACTAATAGTAAAAGCTTACTCAAAAAGCTTATAGCAGATTACTTTGTTAAAACTAAACGAAATACTTAAATCTAAAAAAAAGTCCTAGTAAGCTTTATTAACACCTTAAATATATTTATCTATTTTTTCGATAAAAACCGTTAATTTTTTTAACAAAAGCTAGCCCGTAAACTAGCCGAAAGTATAGGACAATATTTAAATATAACGGTATTCGCTAAAACTAATAGCATAATAACTACGTATTTACGGCTATAATCGACGTATTTAGCTAACAGTAATTAGGCGATTAACTTTATTATTAGCGATTTCAATTTAATATTTATTGCTTTTAAGCCGAAACGGGTACCGAAATTAAAAACGTATACTAACGTAGCCAATAAAGCTACGTTTATATTTAAAGCTAAAACTAATAGCACTATACCGTCGTTTGTTTTTTTAAAAGCTAAATTTTAACCTTTTAATACGGAAGACCTTAAAATTTTAATTCGGGTTTTTAAAAATAAACTAGTTATTAAAAAATAGCCGTTTAAAATCCGGGTAGCTTTAATTAAAGAATTAAGAATACTTGCAAACGAAATTACAAACGTTTTGCTTATTAATATAGGCTAGTTTATTAAAACCGCCGGATTTAGCGTTAAAAATAAGCTAATATAGAAAAAAAACAAGCAGATTATTTAGCGTATACTAAAGGCTAAAAAGATCGAACTACTAAAAACATAAGTTATTTATATTATCGTAAAAATGCCGATATTTTATTATAATTATTTAGATTATAAATACGAAAATATTACCGAAAAAATGGTAAAATTAGAAACTGAAATATAAACGGGAATACGGCCGATAAACGTTTACTTTTTAAAAAAAAAACCAAACGTATAAATTAATATAATAACTTAAATAATGTTTTTTTATAAGTTTATAAAAGCATTTAAGCTTTTTTCGACTAGTATGCTAGCTAAATAAGTAGATAAAAAACTTACTATTTTACGTTACGGGGCAAAAAGCCTCGGGTACTAAGGCTATCACACGGCGAGACACTATAATAAAATATTTAAGTGCAAAAACTGCAGCAAACGTTTAAACGTATACGAACTAAGCCCGTACTAAAAGCTATTTAAATACGCTAACTACTACGGATTTTTTCCGGCGGGGCATATTAAATGCTTAGCTAGACTAACTAAAGTAAGAAGCAAATATATTGCTTTTAATAAGGCAGATTTTTAAAAAATCAAGAGGAAATGCAGTAAAAACTATAATAAAACAAACCGTATAGTATTTA
This sequence comes from Xylariaceae sp. FL1272, assembly GCA_022432385.1. Lineage (NCBI taxonomy): Eukaryota > Fungi > Ascomycota > Sordariomycetes > Xylariales > Xylariaceae > Xylariaceae sp. FL1272. The sequence goes on from JAJJXC010000063.1 coordinate 239,476, forward strand.
CTGCAATAAAAGTCGACATTTCCAATTCGGACAAAAAAGCAGTTACGGCTGCTACTAACAATAAAAACGCCGGTAAAGCTATTAAAAAAAAAAGAGCTACAGTATCTACTAAGCGAAAAAGTTTACTACCTAATTTCGGAGTTTTAAGGAAATTTAGCGTCTTAAACGCTAAAAATATAATAAATATTTTAAAAAACGCAATAAATATTATAAAAAACGGTTTAACGCTAAAAAAAATACTAAGCCTTAAACTAATAAAAAAAAATATTATTTTTATATTATAAACTAAACGTAAAAATATAAAAGCTAACCTAAAAACGGCTAAAAAAATAAAAACAACGTAAAATGCCTTAAACGTAGTAGTAAAGGAATAATATAAATTTTAGGTCTTAGTAGCGCAAACGGCAAAGCCGTTAAAAATAGCAGTTACTAAAAGGTTTACGTATTAAAATAGGCAATATATAAAAGACTATAGCTATTTATATTATATTTTTATAAAAGTACTACAAAAATTAAATCGATATTATTTTAGTTTAAAAATTTTAAATAAATAGCGCAATAAATACTTAAAATTATTTAGCGTATATTTCGTACGTCGTATTAGATTTTTAGAACAAAAAATCAAATAAGCTTAAAATAATATTTTACGTATAAAAAAGCAATAAAATAAAAACGACGCTAAAAAAACCTATTTATTTAAAAAACCTACTTTGGCTAAACGTTAATAAATATTCAATATTAAACTATTATTAATAACCTAAAACGCTAAAAGTAATTGACTATATTTGCGTACTAGCGCCGCCGGCTAATACGCTAATAACTAGCAACGCCAACTCGAAGTATATAAATCAAGAACTTAAAATTACTATAAAGAGCGGCGGCCACAAGCTAACGCAATAGTCGATATAAATAGGAATAAACTTTATCAAAAAAGTAAGGAAACCTACTTATAAAAACGAGCACGTTATAGACTTTTTTTTTTTAACGTATTTTTTTTAAAGTTTAAAATAAATAACAAATATTTAGCGGGTTTAAATTATTACTTTTTAAAAATATAGTTTCTAAATAAAAAAGTTAAATATACGTACAAATAAGTCCAGTAAAAAGTAAAAAAAAAAGACCTAAAAAAACTAGCCGATATAATAAAGGTAAGCTTTATAACATTTCCAAATATAGGGGCTACGGACAAAAGTATTAAAACGGCGGCGGTAGCCTTAAAAGTACTGTTAGTAAAAAGTATTAAGGCCGTAAGAAAAAAACATAAACAAAAAAACATAGCAGCTTTTTAATAGACTTTAAAATGCGTTAAAGTTTAGAAAAAATAGCAAAAAGCCAAAAATAAACGGCTTATAGCTAAATAGGGCTTATTAAAAACGACGGCTAAAAAACGGGCGTATTTAACGATAATACGTAAAACTAAAGCTAGCTACTAGGCATACCGGATTAACGGCGTGTCTTCTAATAAAAAGCTATATAAAATCGTAAAATAATATAAGTTAAAAGCAAACCTACGAGCATTTTTATTAATAAACCCGGATATTAGAAAACAGTTTAAAAAAGGCTTAATAAAAGCTAAATATTTTCGAAAGAAAATTTTATAAAGATTCGACCCGAAAAACAATTTAAAAAAAGACTTACCGGAAGGCTTTAGGGATTTATTATAAAACACTAGCTTAACGTTAAAAAAAGCTAAACGATTTTTATATAAAGTAAAATCGACTTTACCTAAAAACGATAGCATTACGGCAAAAATTATTAAAATATATTAAAAATATATAAAAAAGTATTACAAAGCATTAAAAAAAGCGATAATAACGACTAAGTACTACCTAAATATATAAAAATTAATATAAATTACGATAATACTAAAAGTCGGGAAAACAAAATTGTTAAACTTTAAATCGTTTAGGCCGATAATACTATTTTTTTATTTAAGCAAAAAGTATAAAAAAATAGTAACTAAGCAAATAGCTTAAACAGCGTTATAACAAAAAATTATTAATCTTTAACACGCCGAGGCGGTATTTATAAAATTAACTACCGATCTAGTAGCAGCGTTAGTATACGATATCGAAATAGCCCTCGGCAAAAAAAAAATAGCCACTTTCGTAACATCGAACGTACAAAATACGTTTAATACGTTATTAAAACGAAAACTACTACGACGGATAATCCTATAAAAGTAGCTACCCGTAGCGCTTAAACTAGTTAAAAAGTTTTTTATAAAAAAGTCGATTAGCGTAAAATTTAAAAAAAATAATACAAAGCCGGTTAAACAGAATTACAGGATATTTTAAAACTTGCTACTATTTTTATTGCTATATATATTATATATAGCAAAAAGAGTTAACGGCAATAAATCTAAATAGTATTACGCAAACGACCTCGCAATTCTAAAAATTGGCGATTTATTTTAAAAAACAGCGAAGGCAGCGGAAAAAGCTTTCGACGAACTGGTCGCTTACGGCGAAAAGAACAAAATATTCTTCGCCTTTAAAAAAATCGAAGCTATACACTTCTTATTCGGCAGAAACAAAGAAAACCTTAACGTAAACACGTATTTAAATATTTTCGATCCTATTTTAATAAAAAAGGCAAAAAACAAAAGTAATAAACGCAAAAACAATAAAAACGTTTAAAAATCGAAACTAATATTTCGATAATTAAAGGTTTAATTAAACAAAAAACTTATTTTTAATAAACATATAAAAAAATAAGCTAAAGTTATAATAAAGGTATCGAATTATATTAGGTTATTTATAGCAACCAAACGAAGCCTAGCAGCAAATACTTTACAAAAAGCAATAAAAACAATAATATTACTTTTACTAATATATAGCAATAAAGTTTAATATAAAAAAAGATCTAAACCTACAAGCTATACAGTATTAAACCGGCTTATTAAAACTAGCACTAAAGCTAAAAAAAAAATCGAACTAATATAAAAAGCGATAGTAAAAATAATACAAAAAGTACTTCCGGTATAGAAAATATAACTTAACGTATTACTATTTATTAACGCCGGATTACCGATAGCGTAAATAACACTTGACAACGCTAAAAAAAAGTTCGCATACTACGTATAAATAGTAACTAAAAAACACTTACTAACCCCAAAGTTATTATTTATTAAAATTTTAAAAAGCAAATAAATAAAATAGTACTAAAAATTTAAATCGAGCGTGCAATTAGCGGCTATATTACTGCCTTAAATAAAAAAACTAGTATTTTATTTATTAAAATATTTTACAAAATTTTAGGTAAACCCGACAAAAAGCTTGACAAAAGAGTTAATAGCTAAAAAGTTTAACAAATAGTAAAAAAAACGCAGTATTTTCGATATTACGGTTTTTTTAAACGGATTAAAAAGAAAAAAAATAAAATACGGCTTCGTAATTTACAAAAATACAAAAGAACAAGCAATAAAAAATAAACCGATTAACATAATCGCTAAAGTCTTTAATGCCGAAGCCGCTAAAGCTCTTAAAAGATTATAAAAAGCGCTAAAACTTTATTTTAACGACGAAATCACATTTTACGCAAATAACGTTACAGCGATTTAATATGCTTAAAAAAACGTACTAATAAGTTTATAAAACGTTTTTATTTAAATATATAAGTTAATAAAGAACTATAACATTAAGCTTAAATAGTCGCTAAAATATATAAGTATTAAAAGCAATAAAAAAACAAACGAACTTATAAAAAAAACTATTAAAAATAGCGCTTTTATCGATTTAAAATTTGCAAAGCTTACAGTAATAAGTATTAAAGCTAAAATAAAGCAAAATACAAAGACTTAAGCCAAAAAATAATAAATAAACAAGCTTTTAATTTTAGACAAAAAAAAAAAAAACATAAAAATAAAACAACCGGTAAAATATAAAGAATTAAAAATAACTTACTTTATTTAAAAATGCCCAGTAGCTTTACGTTTACCGAGATTTATTCTCTAAAAATACTTAGCTATATTAGCATATTACGGCGATTTCGACTAGTACTACCGAAAGTTTAAATATATAAAAGCAGAACTATACTGCTATTATAAAAGCCCGAATAATTAGTAGCAATATAAAACGAAAACGCTAATATATATATTTTATTATAAAGTATTAAAAAAAAAAATAGCGGTATAGCCGATACTTTTAAAGCCTTTTTTAAAAAAAGACGGCCAAAAATAGCCTAAAAACAACTAAAAAATAAAACTTTATCGAAAAAAATTCGGCACAAACAGTATAAAAAAATTAACGATATATTATTAATAGTTAATAATAAACCCGGAATAGTTTTTAAACTAATACGAAACGACAAAATACTTTACAAAAATCTGCATTTTTTTTAGTGCTTAAAAAAAATGCTATAAAAAAAAAGATTAGTACGTTTACGTATTAAAAAAATAAAAGCTAAAAAGCTAAAAATAAAAAAAAAAAATAAAAAGTTAGAATATAAAAAGCTTAAAGCTTTTACGGGCTAAAATTTTATTTATTAAAATTAAAGTTTACACAATAAGCCTAAACAAGTTTTTTTAAGTTTAAATATCTAGTTTAAAGCCTTCGGTTTTTACGGTATTTAAAATTAGTATTTTTGCTTTATTAAAACATTTTTAAAGGTGCTTTTACGGATTTTATTTTACTTAAATAGCATAAAAAAAAAGTTAGTACTACTTTTTTTAATATTGTTTCGTTTTTTTACCCGAGTTTACGGCCCGGAATAAAATGATAAGCCAATATTAAAAGCTTAACTTTTTTATTTAGCAAGATTCGCCGCAAGCAAAAAAAAATCGGAGGCTAATATATTAAATACTAATAGCCGCTATATCCCCCGAAATCATACGTTATTTATAGCTACTAAAGCAATTATCGAAACTATTAAAAATCGGTTTAATAATTAAAAAAAAGCTTTAAACAACTTTTAAATCCTATAAAATACGGACAGTTACGAAAAAAAGACTACGTAATTATAAATTTAACACTAAAAAAGCTTAAATTCGTTATACGACCCTTTATATATATTATTACAACTCGGTACAAAAAAAACAAACAAAGCTCGACTACGTTAGCTGCCGCAAAATTTTCTAAATCTTAACTAACTGTACTCTTAAAAATAAATAGAATTACGTATATAGAGGGACGGCGTGCCGCGTCCAGTACTTTAACGGAGGTTAGTGCATTATCACGTAATTACTCTTACCGACGTTAAAGAATATCATCATCATTATCATCAACTAGGGCTGATCTTGTTCCTGTTTTGAAGTGAATCTGCGAATTACTAGACCCGCTGGAATCGATGATTCTTCAAAAACGCTACCTGTCGTCGTCCACATCACCGGCGGCGGTGTGGTCAAAGGGGCTGCGGACGATGCGATTTATGACCCTAAGAATCTTATTGAGTACTCTGTCTCTATGGGCAAGCCTATCATTCATGTCGTCCTCAATTGGAGACTCACGATCTTTGGCTTCGCCCGCTTGCCAATCTTGAAGAATCAGAAGTCACTCAATGTTGGCATGAGAGATCAACGAGCTGGGTTCCAATGGATCAAAGACAACATCGAAGCATTCGGAGGTGATCCTGATAGAATGGCAGCCTTTGGGCTCAGTTCTGGAGGGACACTATCTTCTCTCCATCTCATGACGTACGGTGGGGAGCAGGGTGTGCCTTTCACACAGGCATGGGTCATGTCAGGCCCACCGGGAACCGCGCTCAACATGACCTCTGATGCGACCGAGTTGCACACTTACGCAGTTGCCGAACAGCTAGGTTGCCGAGATGGGCGCGTCAGCGATGAAGCCATTCTGGCGTGTTTGAGAGAAGTGCCGCTGGATCAATTGACAGAAACAGCAATGGCGTATTCCGTCGCCAATCACCCGCCCGCGGGGCTTTTCACATTCATCCCATCCGTTGATGGCGATGTTCTTCCTGACCGTCAGTCCAAACTGTACAAAAATGGTAAGTTTGCTAAAGGCATTCCCATGGTGTTCGGATGGGCGCAGGATGATGGAGCAATGAATGCCGGACCCGCGCCTACGTTCCAATCCGAGGAGGACATGAAAACACCATTGAAGACTTTTGCTCATGCCCTCACCGACGATGACTACAAGCAGCTTTTCGCCCTGTACCCCGAACAAAGCTTTGAAAACGACGTCGAGTGGTATCAAGCCCGAAAGGCAGAAACCGATCCCGAAGTTCCTGTTTATTACTTCCGCATCTCCCGCATAATGCGCGATCTGATGTTCACCTGCTCATCAATTGACTTTGGGTATGAAATGATGAAACAAAGCCAAGACCGAGATAAGTTTACGGGTGTCTATCACTATACTCTGAATCAGAGCATGGCGACCCCTCTCTTTCGGGCTGCGGGCATGCCGTGGCTGGGTACTGTCCATGGTAGTGACTTGGACTATCTGTACAACAATTTGTTCCCAAGGGCACAGATGCCAGACGATCAACGCGTGTTCTCGGATGTGATGATTTCCTCCTTCCTCAATTTCGCGTACACGGGGCGACCTGGTAGCGAAGATGGCCTTTCTTGGCCAGAGTCTTTTCCAACACCAGATGGCATACAAGCGAGTTCGCCGGACGTATTCAATTTACAGATACTGGGTGGCCCTCTGGGCATCGGTTCTGTACAATTGGCCAAAAAACTATCAGCGTCAGCGTCCGAGGACCAGCGTCAGGATGACCTCGGGTCGTTGCAGATCCCTCTTGGCGGCGTTGGCATCAACTATGTGGAAATGAAGTCGCTTGAAGACCGAGAAAGGGAACGAGAACTGTCGCGAGAAGATCTGTTTCGGCGCTGCTCGTTCATCAACACGCTCGCGGAGAAGCTGGGTCACTAAGCTTCAATTGAACATCAGAGCGACATCAGAATTATGCTGCACAGCACGCAACGCCCTACAAATGACGGTTCCTTAAATTGCATGTCAATGCCTGTCGTCCTTTTCTCAATGGTCTAGTAGAATGCTAGGCGTCTAAAACACAGATGTGTGTTTTGATGGCCCTGTATCTGCGTAGCAGATGCACACCGTCGACGATAAGAACACAGATGTGTTCTGTCGTCCGATTATAGAGAACAACAATCATACGACTAATCAATTTAGTAACGAGAAGGTGGAGGTGTTTATTCTGATAACTGTGCTCTTCATAGTAATGCTATAATGTGTAGTAATCTATAGTTGACTAAGACAGCTAGCGACCAAGGTGCCCGAGTGCAATTAAATAATCGGAATATGCAGAAGATGATGACGACTGTTTGAAAACAAGACGAAAACGCTTAGAACAACGCAATGATACAATATTAAATTGGCAAGGAAAATGGGTTAATGTAGGTCCGGCAACAGAGTGTTGCCGCTCAATTGAGTCAACTGGCTCAGCCTCTCAGAACACTTCATCTCTAATGCCTTCCTTGTCGCTCCCATAGCAATCCACTCGGCCTCTTCTTTTTCCAATTCACTCATCTCCTCAGAATACCGGTGCTCTAAGCCCTCTATTCCCTCTGTATGTTTCGTCCGACTAATCCGGGTCTCCTCATTGAACCGGTCTCTTTTCTCCATTTGTCTCCTCGCGTATTCGGCTGCCAGTTCTCTTTCTTCCTTGGCGAAGCGCCCCTCCAGCTGTTCCTCATATGCCTCTTGTTGCTTATTACGCAACCGCTTATCGTCGTTGAGTGTTTTCCGTAGCGCGTCTTTTCGTTGGGTAAACCCCTTGTAGACTCCATCCCTTTCCAAACACTCTTCACCCTGCAATCGTCTCTTGACATTGGAGAGCTCCTCAGTAAGTAGCCGAATTGTTTCTTTATGCTCTTCTAGTTCATCCGCCTTCCTTTTGCGGCATTTCGCCGCTGCTTTTCTGTTCTGATCTTGTTTCCATGTATCTCGGTCGGGTAGATCCCCGTACGACTCGGCTTCTGGTACTGCTTTTCGTCCATTGGGTTGGTTTTCGATGCTCCATGTCGTCGATGAAGGTTTACACTGCGAAGGGACTGGGTGGATTTCATCCATTATACCCGACCGATTGGAGTGCATGGGAGGTAGAGATGAATCGCCTGCTTTAGGCATGAGCGAGACGTATATAGTGTCGCAGGGCTCGTCGCTGGGTGTGCTGCCGGCCGCTTTACTGTCCCAACAAATTGTGCTCTCCTGTGGCATTTTGGTAGCGTTAGGCCTTGCGATCATTTGTTACTGAGCTGTTCTTTGGGAAGTTTTCACTTAGTATGGCTTCTAGGTCCGGTAGAGCGAAGCTTCAAGCGCTTACCTGTAGAAATTGGACTAATTCTTCAACCGGGTATGACTGTCTTTCGGCCTGGCGACGTAGGGATAATGACAAGAATGATTAAAATACGGTCGGCTTTAATGACTGATGTTTATAGCACGATGGGGCAAGCCTGTCAACCTTGAAGGAGGGTCTGCTGGCGATATTATATACACTGACGACCCGATAGTCTCTTGAGTCTTGCTGTTTAGCTCTAGTGACGGGAGTGACTCAATCCCTTCCTGTCTCCTTCGACCAATTACTGGCATGTTGGATATATCATGCAACCACACTCAAAGAAGCCGTTCCAGCTGAAACTATTAACATTCGTTCCTATCCATTCAATCTTGTATGTAATGCGCGACATGTGACATAGGGCATGACTCACCAGGCTTCGGATCACATCGACCAATGGATCGACTCCAAACACGACGCTGTCCAACTTGTATTACCCCTCGCCCGAGTAATGCCCCTGCCGCTAGTATAACGCCCAGCGTCCGCCAGCCCCCTCGTTCTCAAGCGAAAGACGCGTCGAAAACACGGCAGTGCGTGTAAGAGACGTGATCTCTGTGTGCATATTCCGCTGTTACCCCTCTGCCCGGTGTTAGCACCGCGCCGGCTGGCTGTTCCAATTAGTCACGCAGGGACATGGTCTGAGAATGAGCCGGTGAGCTTATGAATGAATCGGAATTTTTTCGGCCATACAAGAGACGAACTACAGGGTCTCTTCCTCGAAGATAAGCTCGATGATCTAAATAACCAATATTTTATACCTTTAGGTGTGCCTTCTATCATGCCCTCTGATCAACCCACTCTTCTACTACACGTAGACAGCCACCATAAAGACACCGCCGCCAGTTTTAACGTGCCTTTTCAAGTTGGTTGAATGACTTCGCTAGGGTATGATTGCCTTCCTTCCCTTATCAGGAGCTGTTCGCTCATTAACTTCACCAACTAATTCGATCTATACATTTCTACTCTCGTCTTGCACATCACCAGGAACATTTCCATATTGTACTCTTTCCCTTCCGTTTTTCTTCCCACCTCCGTCGTCATCTTTAGGGTTCGCTACGTCCGCCTCCTTCTAGTTCTTTAATACTGCGTCGATAGATTGCAGAAGCCATTGCAAGTTCGTCCTCGTCAACCTCGTCAGCTTCTCAACTGGCTTACTAGCACATCATTTGATATCAAAACTGGAAAGTAAAAACATTATATAGAATTAGTTCCGTGACAATTGTCTAGACATCAAGCCATACTGGCGCGGGCCCGAGTCGCCTCCTCGAAACAGAATCGTCCCTTATCATCGTCGGCATCTGCAGCGGCCGACAGTCGACAGGCCTACTCAAACATATCCCATAAACCTTACCGTCGACGGTGTGCATCTGCTACGCAGATACAGGGCCATCAAAACATATCCCATATTTCGACACCTCGTCATACAAGATCGAAATGACCTCGCGGAACGTTAGCATGATCCGTGTGGGCTTGCGACAAGCTGCAGACACGATGTGGATGAGGGGGACACTCACTTCCTTTCAGAAACCCCTTCCAGTAGTCAGAACTGTTGACATCTTCCTCCAATCACGCCTATCATAGACATGGAGCGTGTTTCTAATACAGCTGCGTGTTCTAAGCCGGCGACCATCTTGTCTCAAGGCCACATTACCACAGCAGCTCGTATCGAGGTCAGAAAAAACAGACTAAATCATCACCGAGCCACCCTGGTATTCCCTCTCTGCACTTGAACAATTTCAACGCCTCACTATCTCTTATACCACCACACTCATCCAAGGAGCAGAAAGACACTGGGCAGCATTGTTCCTCGCTCAATTGGAAAAGGGAAGCGTTCCATTTCGCCCTGAGCGAGTAGCAATTTTCTATACATAAAAGCCGCGCACGCTGAACCATCGACCCACGTTGGCCTTGGAATGTTGGTGTGGTTGCTGTCCGAGAAGATAGTGCTGATATGGCATAGGGAAGACTGGTAAAATGGTAAAGCCTATATGGCTGCCGTTGGTTACGGTGGTGCTTGAGCTGTTAATAAAGCTGTACTTGTTGTGATCCGACACAAACTTGTCCGAGGAGGTCCAGATTACTCTGTTGTAATAATGTCAAATGTAAGCCGAATGTTGGGCCGAGACATCGTGTATGTTGATGTTAAGGTGGTGGCAACACTACGGTTGCCCTCATAATGGGTGTTAATGTGTGCTGATGTTTTAGCTGCATTGGGCATGATGTGGCGGCGAGATCAGAAATTGGGAGAAATTGCAGAAACCAAGGTTGTGTCAGCTCCATTGTCGAAGCTTGGCCATGACTGTTGGAAAGAGCCATCTGGCTGCGAGACCCCATGCTATGCGCGATTGATACACCATTCGAAAAGCCAGCATCCCATAAGAGAAATTTCACCGAAGGGAGATTGAAGATGAAGGCTATGAGCGCATTCGAAGCATCCACGGGTGCATTTAACGCATCCACGAGTGATGGTGCCAGTCTACCAAATTGTGTCCATAAGTTTATTTAATTTGCCTTTGCCCGACAATTATGTTACTGGCTCCCGTCTTACCGTCATGACGACAGCTCTCGCAACATCCACTCACACTTGTCGGCCAAAGCTCCTAGCTCTAACTACAGCATGCACGAGTTGGAGCGGAATCTCTTCTGCCCCGAGTACCGTTGCAACATAAGACCAAAAAATAATACCGCTTCCGTTAATACCTACAAAAGTAGAAGTTATCCTGGCAGACAGTTTGGTGTGCTTTGTTATCGTCATTGCAGCCTCGGCCTTGAGCGCTATTTTCTTGACCCTTGGCAGGGCCCTTGATGAGAGCCCTTGATCTAAGAGTGGTGGGCGAGAGCTTTTTGCTTTATTTTAGCTATATTATCACATTACGTAGAATTATGCGAAATAGTGTTTTCATGATTGCGCCATGCTGAATCAGCTAGAAAACGCATAAGGCGTTGATTAGCCGAGTGGCGATCCTTTACTAGAGACTGCCGTCTATACGAAGCCAGCGGGTATTAGCGGCATGCCCATATAAGCAGATGGTGTACAGCTTTGCGAGCGCACTATAAGCACTAGCAAGAGACCGTAAGCCGTCAGGCGATTGAGGTGATGACACTGCAGATATAAGCTCACAGGGCCACAGCGAAATGTTCTTGAGCAGCAAGTTGTACATGTGCTTGCGTCAGGAACAGCATCTTTAAAGTTAAAGTCACACAGCCCGAAATTATTACTCTTTGTGTTTCATGGTCGCTATTGTTTATCGATCCAGAAAAGTGCCATCGCTGCCATAGGAAGTGTGCGCAGTGTTATTCTAGTTATCAATTGAAGCCATGGTGGTTGAAAGATGGCCATCTGAAAATTTAGGTTTAAATGAATAGGCAGTGTAGGTCTTGCGGCCACACATTGCTTTATGGTCATTAGAGATCCGTTTGCGCTCCTCTAGGAAAGGTCGGCCATGCAAGGCTGAAAACAGAATGATTTAAAAGAAGGAGGAATGGGGGGCAACCAAGGTGAACAGACTCGCTCTAGCCCCTTACTAAGGCTTAACATCAGGATTCTGAGCAACAGCACTAACATGGACATCTTCACCACCTCTTACATCGCGCTGCCGCATCCCCAAGATGTCTCCCACTATCAGCAAGATCAAGATCTGCGTCGGCACTGCCAACAAAAGTGAAAGAAAATAAAGCACCTTATTTAACGTACCACATATATAAGTTGGTACATATTAATTCCAGACCAGATTTTAATCACTAGCTATATAGGTATGCTCTCGGACAGAAACCCGGATTGGCACCTTTACAACAATGCAAGCATGTCTGCCTTTGTTCATTCGGCAATGCACATCCATGGCGATTCAGTAATAAGCATTGCTGATTATTCGGTAAGGAAGCAGTCAAACCAAGCTGCACATGTTGCTTTGTAACTACTGCCCACACGACTCCTGGTCGAAGGGCTTAGACACTGTCCAATCTCCAGTCCGTGCAGCTGTGAACTTCTTCACTGCAACATGGTGATCTTTCCTAATCACGCACCTCTGGCAAAGACGTTGGCTTTACCTCCTTAGTTCAGTGGCACCAATATCGGTCGCCTTTAGAATATAAGCATTGGTTTCATCCGGAGCAGTAAACATGGGCAGAATTCCCTTGTAGCTAACCCAACTGAGACCGGTCATTCAAGAGCTTACCTTCTCGGAACAGAATGAAAAAGGGTTGATCTCTGCGACCCAAATTATAGCAGCACGTATCGATAATCTATAATCAAGTCCTATTTGCTGCAATCGCCCGCAATACTTTCGGGGTGCAAGCTCTACCTTAAAAAGCACTTCCGCCGTATGATTCAAAGGAGAGAGTTTTACGGCGTCAAGCTATTATAAGAGCAGAGGTACCTAGCCAGTCATCTGGACCTAGTTTGGTCCTTTCGTCAGGCAGGTGTGGAAATGAATAGCGACAGCGACTGTTGCTAGAAGAGGCAGCGCAATGGACATGCCCAATATCGTCGGCGCGGCAAAGACATGACAGCCACTGAAAAACTCAACTTGACAGAACAGTGATTATAAGGGAAAGACAGATGCAATGATCATCGATCGCCGTATGCGGGTAAGACAGGCGATTCGGAACAGTATGCGGGCTTAACTTGTACGAATGGCGTAGTCGGTCATGAGCCATTGGACTTTAGCAACAGACATGGGAGCGAGGCAGACGAAGGGTGGGCGTTGCATCAGAAATGTGCTCTGTCCTGTTTGTTGCACGTGTTCAGCGAGAGGTAGCAGTACCACTCCAAACTACAGGCGACAGGTCTATAATTGGGGGTAGGGTGTAAGGAAGCAAGGATGATGCATTGCGGAGGCACATGCGACAATGCCATCGTGTAGTAGCGCAACACACGCCGAAAAGCGTATCTCCACGCTGAATGTACTATGAGGCACCAAGGTTGTCTATTGCCGTGGGAATGATGTATGGTGGATGCCTTGCCGAGTGCAATCCGACTTCGACTGCTACACGCAATGTGAGCTTGTAGGGGACACGATCAACATGCATCAGCCGACTTTGTCAGATCATTCCCGCCCCTTATACAGGAAGAAATCCGTGAGGTATTCCATATTCCCATACAACGCGTTCTATTGGTCGGGATCGGTTTTACCGGCCTAGGCTCCCTATTATGTCTATTCGAAAAGGATACACCACTTCAAACGGAACTTTTGACAGACTATGGGCTAAAGGCAGCACCGCCGAGCGAAGAAGAGGAGAAGCGAGTGGCAACAGTGAGTCCGTAAGTAGGATCAAGAGGTACTTATGCAACCGGACTGTGAGGGTGGCTGGCAGGCATTCACTGTTGCCGCAAAACAGAACTAAAAGACTTCCCACCAACAATAAACGTTGTTAAGTCGGATATTAAACCGTTTTCAGTTGCTTATATACTGACGGAATATTTGAAACAAGAATGACACTTAACAAAGTCCTTAAGGTTGATCTTTAAGGCTTCTCACTATTCCTGTTCACCTGTCGAAACACCACCTCAAGCTCCGGTTTGTCAAAAAAGCCGTAATGAAGCAGCGACTTATCCAGCTCAAATACTTGACCGGACGCTTTGCATATGTCGAATGACCATATTGTCTTAGCCAAGAAGAGCTTCCCTTGCATATAAGCCATTTCTCGACCAAGACACCCTCGAGGACCCAAGCTAAACGGGAGAAGGCTCTTTGTGTTGTCGTTGGCAAAGGCACCATCGTATAACGGGTCGCTTGGTGCCAGCCAGCGTTGAGGACGAAAACTGAGAGGTTCATGGAAGTACAGAGGGCTTCGAGCCAGAGCCCAAATACAACTTTGGACGTGAACCTGAATGTCGAGAGTCGTTAGCCTGGTATGAGAACGAAACGACCAAATCAAGTGACGAGAGAGTGGATTGTTGCTGCGTGATGCTTAATGAGTCGCAAGTAGAATTGGGGTTATTTACGCCTTTGGGGACATAGTGCCCATCAACAACAGCGCCTGGACTAATCCGAGGCAGTCCGGTGTTGTTACTAGGAAGCATCCGAAGCGTTTCATGTACACAAGCTGAGAGGAATGGAAGAGCTGCTACCGAAGTTGGTACGATGGATTCATAGTCTGCGAAATTGCCTCTTATCTCTTCCACAAGGTAGCTATAGCTTTCAGGTTCCTCGAGGAGAAGGACTATCATGCCGTAGAACAGGTCTCCCATGGGACCCCAGCCGGCGAACATGATTTGTAGGGCAACAGACCCGATGTGGAGAAGCTCACGCTTGTCGGTTGGAACGGGGCTTGCGGCGGGCAATATGTGATCGAAGTAGTCTTCATGCTCGGTGCTACCTCTCTGCTCAATGCGAAGCATTACGCTCTTTCTGGTAACGGTCTCCATCTCAGAGAACAATCGCACTTTCCCAAATGGCGCGAAGAGATATTGAAAGGGTGTCAAAAGGGGGAATCGTTTGAAGACTTGCAAGACGGTGGCGAATTTATTGAAGCTTAACAGGACGTCGAGGTGAATTGAGCTCTTCCCTAGAATCATACGCGCGTCGCATCAGTTGAATTCTTGGGTCATAGGTAAACAGGACTGGGAACACTCACTGTCTCTCATCTGATTCATCTTTGCATTCCACGCCAGATCCGCAGATATGTCCATCGCCAGCCAGTTCGTCCACTGTACGAGGGAAACGCCATCTTCACCAATATCCTTCATTTTACTGACAAAGTAGTCCATATACTGATGAACGAGTGGCTCCATGTTCCGTACGGACCGACTACTGAATGCAGGTGACAACTGCTTTGCCACCTCGCGGTGGCGGTGAGGGTCTTCTTCCCATATTATGCCTCCGAGATCCTTGCCACGATTCTGGAAGTTGGTTTTCGGGAAGCTCTCGAGGTTTTTATAATGCGGAGAGTATATGTCTATCGCGAATAAGCAAATGGCACCAATAGCGTACCGAGTCCAGATATAAACCCACCTGTGAAAGCCTGAGGGGTGTAGAAGGCAAGCTCGTTCGGAGCGATCCTCACGACAGGACCATATTTGCGAAACGCGTCTTCGATGGCCCATGGCCACCTTCCTGAGAGCCTATGAAGTGTGAATGAGAAAATTGCCGGGACGACGACAAAAGGCGTCCATGGAACTTACCAGTGCGAGGCGTACCAGATGTTGGAGATTGCAGCAATTCGCGGACCTGGAAACTTGGCCAGGGGGTGGAAACATGAATGGAAGACCACTCGAGATATGACGTAGGAGACTAACTGTTCATCGAAACCGTAAGGAGAAGCATGCCGACTGGGCAGAGTATTAGTTAAACTCACAGCACCTAAGACCACAGCGGGTATCGGATGGTCAGAACTGAAATGCAATGGCATCATGTGAGACGTTTCCTCATCGAAGAGCGCCGGCGCGCGGTGACCCTTGCCAGACAGAGTCTTAAAGCACAGAGTGAAAGACAGTAGAATCAGATGAGTGTCGTGGCAATGGTGCTCCCTTGTTGGGGGCGGCTAGGTAGTTGGGGGAGACACCTGAACCGCTAAGGTATGAATTGATAAGAAGATGGGCGGGGGGCCGATCCCAGGGATGAAAGGGTCCGAGCCAGCATGGGCAGTGCAGGTAACATGCAAGAGGTACCTTAAAAAGCAAAAAATAGAAAAAAGTACATGTTATTAATTACTGCCTTTAACATCATATATTGCTATAAAGAATTAGACATTTTTGTAATATATAATAAAATGTTATCATTTTTTAATAATTTTAACATAAGTTTAAATAATAATAAATACTTTTTAATAATAATAACGTAACTTATATATTAATTTAAACGTTTTTTATTTATTTTCATTTATTTTATTTTTTAATAATTAAATTTAAAAACATTAAAAAAAATCCGAATCTGTTTAAGTTTTAAAAGAGAACTTTATTAAAAATGTAAAAAGCATTTTTTTAAATTTTTAAAAAAATTAAACAACGAGAAATTTAAGAATAAGGCATAATAATCTAAGTTCTTTATTCGTTCGGGTTTATACATTAATCAACCTAAGGTATGCCAGGGTTAGTGATAGTGTCACTTTAAACAAAGTATGTGTCCCATAGCAATTTAAAAGAACACACCATTAGCAATTCAGCGAGACATACTCTTAGCAATTTGGTAGTGCACTCAATGAGCGATTCGACATGTTACTCCATCATTCTGCTTAACATACAGTGTAAATGGTGCATATGTGAATTTTTATTTATATACGGCGTTAAACTATCATCTATAATAAGAATAATAAGAAGAATAATAATTTTTAAAGACTTTTAAAATTTAGTTGTAAATATTAAAGTTTTTAAAATATTATAAACCGTTAAAATAATATAACTTATAAATGATTTAAATATTTAAATTTATTAATCATTTTTTTAATAATATTTCTTATTTTTTTTTATAAAAGTATTTACACATTTTTTTATAGTTTTAATTTTTTAATAATATTATAATAAATATAAAACTGTTTTTTAAATTTGTAAAAAAGAAAATTTGGAATATTATTAATAAGCCATATCGGCGCTAGTGGCACACTGTGACAGCTCCTAGTTGCCCGAGTTATATAGAGTGGTTAGATCGGTGAGAGCAGTCGACTTGGGCGCAGACGTGAAAGAACCTGACACGATACAACATTCCCAGATCCAAATTCCATCAGCTAATGTGCTAATGGTCTCCCTACCCGAGACAGTTGCAGGTAAGATCTAGCCACGTACGTAATGCTCGGGGCTCAATTGAGCTCTTTTACCTCTTCCGATACAGGTAATCAAGGTCTTGGGCTGTTAGGACTATGTTACTCTCTCGTGGTGCCGAACGATGGTCTGCGCAGTATTGGCATTGTGGCTAGGACAGGAAAGAAATGTTGCAAACTGGGAAGCCGCAATAAACGCGAGCTCCACAATGTCATCAGGCGTACGGAGTGGTACAGAAGCACCTGTTTGCGCACTGGGATGTTGGATGGCACCCGATGATTCACAAGCGATACAAACTGTATTCACCTTGCTATGTCAGCCTCGAAAAGGGCTGTAATGGATGCGGCATTGCCGTAACTAGAAGCTGGTGACATAAGCAGGTGTTGCTTACAAGGTGTTTCGAGAATCATCTCAATGCCGCATGCCAGCTAAGGCAATTATGCTATGTCTAAGGACAACAATACTGCAAAGTAAGCCCCGATCAGGCCATCTGAAAGGAGGACGGGGCATCACAACTCGGGTCTTTCGCCTTTACGCATCAGTCTATTGGCCACCCTGTGAGTCAACATCGACAATCAATGCAAGTCCTCGCCAACATCATTCACGCCCTTTGCCCTACTCTTAGGCTTTGATCTCAACACCTTGTTCTCAGGCATTGTTGTCAGCTATTACCACGGAGTTGGGCGCGAGCAATCCTTGCACACAGTCGCGTTCTTAGCTACGCAATTGTGGGCGTCTTGCACCTATCTCTACCTTGTGACCGACAGTGCCGACTTACCCAACTCATCCGCCTACCACCAGGCTGTATGCCGTGCACCTCGTGAGATCCGCAATGACTAAATGCAAGTTAGGCCGCAGGCGCAATGAGTGAGTGGTCTTGGCCTTGGTAATCTTGGAGGGGCTGGAACGTCCGGCAGCAATAGTGTGAATGGGAATGCTGTTCTTAGCAGCGACGCAAAGGGCCAGATCATTCAACAGTCACTGAGCTCCGTGATGTTCAGTATAGATCCAGTTGGAGGTATGTCGGTACTCTAAAGTCAGATTAAATCAAACCCGGCTAAATCAAAAGCGCCAGCCTCGCCAGAAGCGCATGTGAGATCAATCATATTTGGAAATGGCGCCGATTGCATAACAAAAGGACTTAGTGAGGACAAGTGAGTTTGCTTTTCTAAAATACCGGCAAACAGCAGTTATTAAAACAGCTGAGGCTAACAACGTCAATGCGGTTCTTTGCTTGCACAGGCATCAGTTGTGAACGCCGACGTTTATGCGGGTGTTAGCACCAAGGCGTGGGAACGTCACATTGCAAGATCCAAGACCCATTCACGCAACCTGACTAACATTGTCTCAGATTGTAATTCCCTTTGTAAATGTACATTTTATTGTCCATTGGCGCTTTGAGATATCTGAATTAATGTATAAGGGTAAGTGAGTGGATGGCGTAATTTGCACTATAGACATGTTTTAAAATCGTAGAGGCTCATCCTAAAGGACAACATGGAATGCATACTGGTGATTATCATCCACTAGAACCGAAACTCTCTGCATGTGGGACACCAATTGTGTCTAGTTTGATGGCCCTTTGGCTCCATCTTCACTCATGTTTTCAGGGCCGATTCTGCAACCCTTAAGGTACTGCTCGAGATCGGCTAGGTGAAGGAAGCGTTGCAGCACGCTTGCAATCAAGCTCTTGTTAAAGGCGCAAGCCTTTAAGTGTAGTTGAAAGTCAGTACTGGGCGCTACCCTATCATATGACTGTTTCGTGCTGAGTCCGCTGATTTGACTGACGTAGCTGATACGTAGGACCTGCAGCAGTAAGACGTGACCTCAATTAGAATCTGATTGCAACAATTGGTAATAGCATTTAAAAACCATGCCAGATGCGCCCTGTATCAAGTTGAGCTGATGTGAAATAAGCAGCATTTGAATCTTTGTCATTCTTTGCAGCTAGGTGGTTATCACTGTCTGCTCTAACACCGAGGTCACAGCTTTCCAAGTATGGAGCTGTTAGCAATTCAGGTGTCTCCTCTTTCGGCGATTTGGTTACGCTCTATTGTGGCGATCCGGTGATACACTTTCTGGGCAATTCGGTAGGATGCTGTTCTAGGGATCCGACCATGGCTGGGCGGGGTATCAAGACACACAGACATATTCCAACGTGACATGTGACGAAGGAGGTTGTTGAAATTGTTCTCGCTATGCTTGCTGCCAATCTAGCATCGCGGTAGGCATTAGGAACACCACAGAGCTGGCGGACGTATTCTGTGTCATCTGTATTATGGTGCGCATTGTCATTCAGATCGAACTAACAAAAGACTAATATGCCTCATCGCATGATTAGCGTTATGTTGATCTGCGACAATCAATTTCAACATCCTTATACTGAGATGCAAACAAGGATGTCGGTTGTACGCCATCTATCTCTATATTTCCAACAGGCTTTCGAGCGTGTGGAATCGAGCGCTGCTTGCGTCCTAGTCCATCCGGACTACGTCCATGGCGTCAAGACCGACTTCGAGACTTAGGAACAAGGGACTGCTTAGAATGCTGGCCCTGAAAGAGCAAGGCATACATCAGATTGTCCGTCTGGAGATTGAAGCCACATCGAACTTGAACTCTACCAGCACAAGATTGCCGAGTCTGCCAGGAGGATTTCTGTTAAAGGGGCTGGTAGAAGTACAGTCAGTTACCCATCAGTTTGCTGCGGTCAATGCAACCACCAGATGCAAGCACCACTTGAAGGGTACACCTAAGCTGTATCGACCAGATTCCAGTGGCTTCTAATGGATTGCCTTGCGACTGCTGCCGCAACTGTTATCATGGTTTAATCTTTGCCGTGGTTACTGCCATGCCCCTCGCCATTGCCGCAATGAGCAAACTGTACTCGGGATTATACAAGCGTTTGATCCTTTATGGTCACCATCGCTCGAGGATAACTTCACATGAGCTGCAACAAGTCGCAGCGGCTAAACACCGCACCGTAAACATCAGCATCCAGGCTCTAACAGTCTTCGTTGACTTTGTTAAACAGAGTAGCAGCTGAGTGATGACTCTAGGGCGAGGATCCTCAGGACCGGATTAGGACAGCACAAGGCTGGCCGCCTCTGTGGGATCATCAAAATAGCGGTCACCCTTGTTATAGTGTAGCTGAAATAGGCAAAAAGCACGGTGTCGATCGTGGACAGGTCGAGGTCGTCGCCTAAGCTGGGAGAGTACTTATGGTCGTACTGAACGAAGGCGGTCCATCGCGCTCCACTCTGCCTGACAGCGGGCGGGTTGGACCGACGCGCGGTCTGAGGAGATGCACAGTCCGGCTTCGAGGTTCTGGATTGCAGGCCGCGGATCGGGTCGCTCGCGCCTGACTCCCACCAGCTCGCCTTCGCTCTCTGATTTTTAGGGAAGGATAGAAAATCAAGATGAGCGACAGGCGAAATTTCTGGCATCAACGATGATGTATTGTAGAGATGTCTATAAATTATGAAGTGTTAGCACCACTCGCCTTGTTTGCTGAGACCGTGCCATGAATGAGTTGTTGGCCACTGTTGCGCTGCTGGCGCTGGTGACTCTTCTCAAACTAGGCAAAGTGGATTGGTTGTGTTTCTCTCGACTGACTGCTTTTAGCAATTGTTGTTGCCACAAGGATGAAATCGGCAAGCGGAATCTTGATCTTTGGCAACTGCTCCGTTCCCGCCAGATTGTTAGGAGCATTGCTAGACACGCTTTTGGGTTCTTCGGTACTGATCTGCTGTCAGCTACGCTAATCCAGCATCTAGAGGCAGTCACTTCCAGCCAACCAGTGAAAAGTTCGGTTCCAGTCTGGTACCGGATATGGTCTGCTTAAGTATCTTACTCTCCGAGAGTTTGGGTGTGTGTGTTGGTTATAAAAGGTTTGAAACAGAGGTGAGATATCGCAGCAGGTACAAAGCTTTGACATAAAGTTGCAAGTGATGGTACGGCTTTCGTAATCTGTAGAATCTATGTTTAACTATAAGTATTTCAGTAATTTAGTAGTACACACTGTTAACGATTCGGCTGTGGCCCTTTTTGTGGATTTGGCAATGTACACTGTTGGCGATTCGGCTGATTAACGCCTCAGAGATTCCACCGATAGGGTTTTTGATTATTCGGCGAGACATCTAGTGCATGTCTTGTGCACACATTCGGCGAGACATCTAGTGCATGTCTTGTGCACACATACTCATAATTTAGGGTAGTCCGCTAAGCTGACGCACCCTTTTCCAAAGAATCTTTTCTGCGGACTAACACAATGCAAATGTGTCTGCAAAAGTCGCCAACCCCGGTTGTCATGACCTCAGTTTCACTCCTCCCTATCTCGATCCCAATCCCCAACACTTCGAGTCTTCCAATGCCAATTTGAATAAGGTTAGCCAACTTGTCCATCACCAAACATGAATATCCTTTACCGAGGACAGTGGCAGCACTTGAAAACTGCACATTGAAACTATGGTTAGTAAAAGGCAATCAGTACCTTTTGCAGGGCTGTCGCAGCAATCTGTTTGCGGCCAATCCAAAGAGGGGAGCTCGATACCATGTGTCAAAGAATTCCACTCTAGTTAGCAACTTTGTCAGGGCAAGCCGGGCCTAAATAATGAATTTAGCCATGATTCTTCGTTGAAAGACTGTCCTCCTAAGGCGTCCTTGGTACTCTTGACCCGTGCAACTATCCATCTGGGTGCCACTACTGGCAACACTGTTAGATCCTGCCAGAACAGTACAGCTGAACTTGCCGCAAAAAGGCGTGCGACAAAGAAGTCTGTGGAGATCATGACGCACTTTGACGCGCTGTAGGCCCTTGTTGCAGATGCGCCCCTCACCGATCACACATCAACACTTTAATATCTTCAAAGACCCTCTTGCTGACGCTCAGCTGAAGAGCAAGCCTTTTGCCGCAATCGCCCACTCATCCAAAGTTGGGAGCGACGACTGGGGCAAGGGTGCAACTACGTTCGAGCACAGTATTACGGCAAAGACCTTGGAATAATGTCTCTACTTTGTGGATCGAGCTTTGCGCCAGGCTCTCATCGGAGCAGTCACTCTCATCCACGAAGTACCAACTTGCTACAAAGCCAGCAGTGCCATGAAGTGCCTGCTGTTGTCTTATATAGGACATATTGAACACTTATTACATTGAATACCGATTGGCCTTAGAGTCAGTGCTTGGCACTCTGTACCAACTGTGCTCCCATTATGCTACTCGCTCTGCCAAGTTTGCTAGCCGACTCAGCTACCATGAAGTTGGAAATCGTAGGAGAACTCAAACCTTGATCAAGACCATGGAAGACGACATGTGCCTCACCCTGTTACAGCCATCGTTCACGTGCCCATTCCAATTGCCAAACTTAAAGGACGATTACAGTCTACCAGCACTCGTAGATCGAAGCTTAAAATGTAACTGGTGACCGTTCGGCCGAGCATAATAATCTTACTAGCCCAAAGGCCTCTAAGATAGCCTTCGCTACTTCGTTCGCCCGCGAACTTGATGAGACCCCTACGGCTGCGTTGGATCTCCCTGCATGTCCAATGCAGTCATGCCAAGTTCCGATAACTGTAGTTCCTTCTCAAAGAGATTTCGCATTGATGGTGGCCATCTGGGCTGTGATTAAAAGCCCATGTTAAGTATAAAGCTCGGAATTCTGTCCTGTGTATCCATCCTATGCAACACTGGCGTCATCCCGACGAGGTGGAAGAGCTTTAGGAGTATTACTGCAGCTGCTATCTTTGCAACGACTATGACGCTACCCCATGCCGCACCGAGTTCCACAAGGTAGACTAGGGTGCTGATTGCTGCACCATGGCTACCGCCATAAGGCTCCTACTATGGGTGCAAACTTAATGCCAGTGACATATATCCCTCGGGCCTCTTAATCCAAGCGCAAGCCGATTAAGCAAGGACCTTGGCTTGCGATGAGGTGATTGAGTAAGTGTACTTAGTGAATACCATTGTAACAATAGGCTTAGCAGCAGGAAGGTATACAGGTGGAAAGGCCGTAGTATTATTACCTAAGCTATAAAATCAACAAAATGAAGAAAGGAAAAGTATAATGGTGCACCAGCTAATTTAAGTAGTGACTAATAAATACATTACCGAGTGGAACTGTTAAATAGTAGCCAGGTAATAGGGCTTAATAGGCAATATAGTGGCTAAGGCTTACTCGGAAAGGCAGGGTTGTGATTTTAGTGACTAATTAGTGACTAAAGACTAATTAGTCAGTCACCCTACTGACTAAGACTAATTTTTATTTAGTCAGTCAGTCACCCCGGTAACTAAGACTGACTACAAAAATTTTTAGTCAGTCTTAGTGACTAATTAATCACTACATTAATTAATATAATTAATTAAAAAAAATTAAAATTAATTAAAATTAGTTTAAATTAATTAATAAAAAAGCGGGGTTATTCTGTATTAATTTTAAAAAAATAGAATAAATATTAATATAATTAATATTATAATAATTTAATTTTTACCGAATTTACTATTATATATTAAAATTTATACAGCTATTTTAATATACGGTATATCTTTATATACGATATAGTATTAAAAATTAAAATATATATCCGGATAATTTTCAAATAAATTCGAAAAAAATACTTTATTATTATATATTAAAATTTATACAGTTATTTTAATATACGGTATATCTTTATATACGATATAGTATTAAAAATTAAAATATATATCCGGATAATTTTCGGATAAATTCGAAAAAAATACTTTATTATAATATAAATTAAATACTATTTAATACGTATTTTTAATATTTAATATTATAAACACTAGATTTTATATTAGTTTTTTTATTTAATTAATAAAAATTCGGTAAAAATTAAGTGACTTTTTAGTCACTAATTAGTCACTACAGACTGACTACATTTAGTCTTAGTCAGTCAGTAGTATGACTAAGACTACATGTAGTCAGTCAGTAGGGTGATTAAGACTAAAAAATCTGACTGACTAATTAGTCACTAAAGACTACAGATTTTTTTCACAACCCTGCGGAAAGGCTATTAAAAAGTTATTACGTTATAACCTCCTTAGTAAAAAAAAATTATAAACTTGTTTACGAATTAGGATCGAACCCCGTAAAAAATAAATTAAAATAGTAGTAGGGTTAATTTTTAAATAGTAAAAAAATGCTCTCGGTAGCTAATTAAAGCTTTTTAATATAGGGTCCTTAATTTTTAATTAAGAGAAAAACTAACTAAGCTATATAACCCGATTGTTATTGCTTAAGTACGCCGTAATAACGTATTTATATTCGGTTATATCCGAGGTTTCTCTACGACTGCAAAAAATCTATTAATTATTTTAAATACCGTATAATATTTAACCGGTATTAATTAACGAAATTAGTTATTCGATTTAGGTTATTGTCGATAGCGTATTAGTTAGCTTTTATAAAATATAATCGGTTTATTGTTATTAAAGTAGTTTTCGTTAAAAAAATCGTTTTTTGCAGCTTTTAGCTAATTGTTTAAGCGTATAAAAAGATTTGCTTCGTTAGGATTATTATTATAATAAGTTTTTAATAAATTTAGAAAATTCTTTAAATAACTAACTAGTTTTTAGTTTTTATTATCGTATTCCTATTTTTTTTACTATATTTTATAATATAGCTTATAATATCGAATATAATATACGTAAACTTTTTTTATTTTTTATTCTTTTTTTTTAAATTAAGGTTAACGATTTTTTTGTTAAAATAATTTAGTTTTTGTTTTAAAAAAAAATCATTAAAAAAAACGATAAAAATATTTGGCATAAAATTAGCGTTAACTATATTAATTATTTAATAAAAATAGTTTAAATATATTTAACCGAGCGAAGTTTTTAGTTTTGATTTTATAATAATAGCGTATTATAAGGTAGTTTATTTTAAAAACGGTTTATCGGTATTTTCGCCGGTTTTTTTAAATATATAAACATAATTATTAACGGTAAAAATCCGGTAGTTAACGATGCCGATTCGCTTAATAAATTATGTTTTTTTAGGCCTTAGCAACTATAGCTTTTGTACAGTAACGTATTTATAAGCCTTATCGGCAAAAGCTTATATTTTTTATCGATTTAATTTTTTTTTAACTAGGCAATTCTTAAATAATTTAATACGCGCTCTTTAATTAAATACTATATGCATTTTCTAACCCGTAAAATCTTTTATTAAAAAAAAACTTTTTAATAACTTATAAAACAAAGAATTTTATATAGCGTTTATTATAAACAAAATTTTTAACTAATTATTTTAAAAATAATTTATAAAAAATCGTAAACGTTATCGTAAATATCGATTTATAATTTCGGTTTGTTTAGCGGTTTTATAATAATTAATTGTAACAAATTCTAGTTTTATCCCGTATATTTACAATAATTTGTTTATAAAATTAAATATAAATTAAAAACTATAGTTATTAATAAAACTTTTAAACTATTTAAAATAACAATATAGTTTTTTATAATATAAATAAGCAGTAAATTAGCTAGTAATTATTTATTGTATAAAATAAAATACGTTATTTTTATTAATCGATCGATTATTATAAAAACGGTATTATACCGGCTTTATTTTTTAAAAACTAATAAAATTACTATTAAGTATTACTACGGTTAATCGGAAATAAATAATAAATTAAAAATTTAGGCTTTTTATTTATCGGATTTTTTACTATAAAACAAAAACAATTTTTAATAATTTTATAATTTCTATATATATTAACGGCTATTAATATTTTTTAATAACTAATTAAACTGTTTTATTAATACTAAAGTATACGGTATAAATTTAAAAATATATTTCGTTAATTATTTATGTTTTAAAGCAGTTAGTTTTAAATATTATTAACCGTTTTTTAAATATTAATAAACTATTTTAAATATTATATTTTGCATTATGGTTTCTATGTTTTTCTCGATATCTATTAAAGCTTAAATCCGTTTTATTAGCTCGAAATACAGCGTTTATAAGTAAAAATCCTAATAATTCCGGAAGTTTAGTTATAACTTCGAAAAAATATACTTTTTTGCTATAACG